>CAUYTI010028070.1:0-41140 GCA_963575145.1 Galago senegalensis
GTGAGGTTACTGTTTAGAAATTTTGCTCACCTTTTAATGAGGTTCGTATTCTGATTACTGAGTCTTAAGAGTTTTGGGTACACTTTGGATTGCAGGCTTTTAAAGATAAGTCATTTGCAAATATTTTCTCCCAGTCTATAGCTTGTCTTCGCATTCTATTTGACAGACTGTAAATTTTTAATTCTAATTAAGTCCAACATATCACCTTTTTTTTTTCTTTCATGGATCATGCTTTTAGTGTTATATCTAAAAGGTCATTGCCAAATCGAAGCTGATGTAGGTTTTCTCCTGTGTTATTCTCAGCAAGTTTCACATTGTTTTAGGTTGCATTTAGGTTTATGATACATTTTGATTTAATTTTTATGAAAGGTATAAGGTTTGTGTCTAGATTCAGTTTAGGTATGTGGATGTCCAGTTCTAGGACCATTTGTTAAAAAGATAGCCTTTTCTCCCCTGGATTGTCTTTGGTCCTTTATCAAAGTCTGTTGTCCATATTTGCCTGGGCCTACCTCTGGGCTCTCTGTTCTGTTCATCAATTTTTCTATTCTTTTGCCAATATCACACTTTCTTAATTACTATAGCTTTGTAGTAAGGCTTGAAGTCTAGGAGTGACTATGTTCTTTTTAAATATTGTGTTGACTGTTCTGGGACTTTTGCCTTTGTATAGAAAGTTTAGAATCAATTTGTCAATATCTAAGAATAATTTGGGATTTCTCTCAGTTTCACAAATTGACATCTGAATATTGAGTCTTCCTATCTATAAGTATGGAAAGTCTCTTCATTTAGATCACTAATTTTTCATCAGTATTATAGTTCTTCTTGTATAGATTTTGTACATTTTAAAAATTATATCCAAGTATTTCTTTCTTCTCTGGTTTTTTCTTTGTAGTAATGATAAAGGGGGTCATGCTTTAAGTTTCAAATTGCAATTATTAACAGCTGGTGTATAGGAAAGCAAATGACTACTATATATTAACCATGTACCCAGAAACTTTATTGTAATTTTTTAATTGTTACTCAAGTTTTATCTATTTTGGGGGATTTCCCACATACATAATCATGAACAAAAACAGTCTTATTTCTCCCTTTCCAATGTGCATATGTTAATTTTTTTCTTATTGCATTAATTAATACTTCAATTACAACATTGAAAAGAAATCATGAGGGGGACATTCTTGATTCCTGTTATTAACATGTAAACTTCTAATTTTTGTAGGGTTTTTTCCTAGATAAATTTTTTTTTCAGGCAGGGCCTTGCTCTGTTGCCAGGGCTAGAGTGCAGTAATGTCATAGCTCATTGCAATCTCACAATCCTGGGCTCAAACCATCTTCCTACCTCAACCTCCCAAGTAGCTGAGACTCTGGACAGTGCCATTGTGCCAGCTAGGTTTTTTATTTTGGGGGGCTTACAAAAAGAATGACTTGTACTCTAAAAATGTCAGTATGAAAAAGACAAAATAAGGCTGAGAAACTATTCCATATATGTGGCAATGAGAGAGAAATGAACATTAAATCTAAAAATTTGGCATTGGCTAGACACTGATAGCACAGTGATTAGGGTGCTGGCCACATGCACGGGAGATGGTGGTTTTGAACCCAGCCTGGGCCTGCTAAACAAACAAATAAAATATAGCTGGGCGTTGTAGCGGGTGCCTGTAGTTCCAGCTACTAGGGAGGCTGAGGCAAGAGAATCACTTGACCCCAAGAAATTGAGGTTGCTGTGAGCTATGACACTACAGCATTCAACAGAGGGCATGATACTGTTTCAATAAATAAAAAATAAATAAAACATAAAAATTTGGCTTTATTTTCTAGTTTTTATAGTTGAATTGATACAGGCTTCCCCCATTAATGGCTGGACAGGGCCCCTATTTTCTAGGCCCGAGAAAACAGACCTTATTTTCTCCAAACAACACTCTCTGAACAGAAGCAATGTAGGAGAAAAGCAGTTTGGGGAGTATTTCATGTAGGCAGGACCTTCCTGAAGTGAAAAGCACACACCTCCCTGCTTTGCCTGGAGCTAGAGGGACTGCATTCAATTGTTAATACACTCATTAGCTAATCAAAATTGGGAGGATCCTTTTCTGTCTGACAGCTCCTGGCCAAGAGTGATTTTTACTCTAAAGATCTCTCTGTTTACAAATAGTACATAAATCCCTTAAAAAAAAAAAAGACCCATATAGGACTTACCATTTGGGTCTCCTCCCTCTACTGCTAGAGGTTCTGTTGCCCTTCATTCCTTCTGTATTCCTTTCTGTCTAATAAAATTCTGACTTGTAACTGATGTGTGTGATCAGAGGATTCATTCTTCAAATCTTTGAGATCAAGGATCTGCTGTGGAAAGAAATTCTATTAACATTTGGGGGGCTCATCCTGGATTGAAGATCTGTGGTAAGTTAGGAGACCACTGCTTAACTCCATCATGTTTTTTTAAAAATAGTTATCATAATGGAGACTGAAAACTTGGGCACAGCTCAGCCCCTAAAAGCATTTAGCATGGATGCTGAGCTTCAAGACCTGGGTGACAGGCTACCAGGGGATGGGTCTTCTAATCCCCTCTGCTCCAAAAGAAAGTGCAACTCCTAGGTAGGAAGGTTGCAGCTCTCACTGTGAAGGAGGCACAGCAGAGGAGCTCCAGGGAATGATGGAAGGCTTCTGAACCAATTCGGTTTCCATTATATTTCTCTGGTTGAGAGCCAAAGAGTGAACAGAAGCAGTACCCAGAAGTCTTGGGGTCCCCCAGCAACGGTTGTGATGACCCATGGCACTGGGGAGTCTTCTGAAAAAATTTCTCTAAGTGTATACACTCCCAGCTCTTTTACTGTTGGCCCAGGTCTCCTAGGTCCTAAGCCTCTTCTGCTTATCTCTACAGACCTCTACTCTCTCCTTGTAGTTTGTGTTTTGTCTGGTAATAACTGCATGTCAGTAATGTCAGTAAGGGAACACTTTGTATTTAGTTAAGTTTATACTGGCTCTCTCTGGTGTTTTTCAACTTCTTATGTGTTTTAAAGGGTCTTCTTCATTGCCTTTTCCTCCAAAGTTAAATTCAATTGACTTTTCTGCATGTTTGCAAAAGAGGCTGAACTGTGTTATCGTTAGAGAAATGAGTGGCAAAAAAAAATTGCTCTGAAGATAAAGGGCAAATGACCTCCCCACAAAGGTTTCCCTGGGTGACCAGGGACCTGTGAGAGGTGGCTCAGGGCAACTCCCTAAGACAAGAGTGGCTCTATAAGGAACTCCCCCCACATGTCTCATCCAGGAAATGCACATAAGAGCTGATCATTCAGTGTTTTAAGTTCTCTTGGAACTTTTACACTTCTGGAGAGAGAAGCTTGGACACAAATTGGCTTTGTGGATAACGCCTCCAGATGCTACACCCATAATCATCACTCTTCAATCCACCCACATCTTAAGCCCTAGATTATAGTTCAGTCTTTTCTTAAAAAACAGAATATGAAGCCAGTAGAGGATCTTATACATACCTTTATAACAGAAAAACTCAAATCAATTCAAGGAGGGGGGAAGGGGAATGAGGGACTAGGAAGAAGGGAGGAAGGAGGGGGATGGGGGTTGTGGTGTATGGTACACCTCTGGGTGGGGTGTGGAACATGAATATAACATGCATTTACCTAACAAATGCAATCAGTGTAACCTAATTCTTTGTACCCTCAAAGAACTTGAAACAACTAAAAAAAAAAGGGAAAAAAATCCCCAGAAAACTGAAAAACAAAAAACACTTTAAAAATAAAGGCAAAGAAAACAACGCTAGGTGTTCTATCCGGTTTCTTTTGTCTATCAGTGTAAGTAGAATAGTTCAAAGGCATGCCAGACTTTTCTAAGACATCAGCTAGGTATAATTGATCCTAATGCAAAAATCTTAAATGTCTCTCAAACTTATTTCTCTCAACCCTAATTTTTACTGAATTTGACTATTGCTACCTCATTAACTTTTGGGGAAGAAGGGGAGGGCAGAAAACATAACACTTAAGACCCGTTCATGATAAAAAGAAAAAGCTTATTTCCCTTTATAATGGAGAATTTGGAAAAAGCCTATAAAGTTTCTCAATTAAAGCTTTAAGGTTACATGTGCCCAGAGGCACAATATAGACTGAATCAGCACCCAGCCCAACCGTAATCTTCAAGGTGCGCTCATCCCAGAATTTTCATCAGGTGGGACCAATTCCAGATTTGGAGCAATAGCTCCCAAACACCTGATTAGCAGTTCATGCTGCTGGCTGTAGTAAGCATGGAAAAACCTGCGGGTGCAGAATGCTACACTACTAATTGTAGTTAAATCCAGATAAATGCATGGGCTGGGAGACCACACTCCTCAGGAATCTTCCCCAAGCATCGAAAGGATGCTTCCTTTGTACTGACTCTCCAGTGGGGAACGATGGTCACCAAAGGGCATCCTAAGTGATAACATTTTTGGTTAGAACTTTGCTGTAAAAAAGAGGGGAAATGGTCTGCAGTACCTTATGTACAAGCTTTCTTTTATCTCAGAGACAACCCCCAGCTGTGTAAAACCGTCTGCTCCAGCTCTCCTGGCCGCAGTAAGTTCCACCACCTAATTCAGGCCTACCAGTCACTCCTCCCACACCTTCCTCAGTGCCTGTAGACCAGAGGTCCTCAAACTTTTTAAACAGGGGGGGCCAGTTCACTGTCCCTCAGACCGTTGGAGAGCTGGACTGTGGGCTCCGGGATGAGTGGGCTGCTAAGCAGGACAGGCAGCGGTGGCAAAAACACCCACGGGCGGTAGTTTGATGATGCCTACTCTAGAGAAACCCAAGAGTCTGTTCCAGGAGTTTCTCCTATAAAACAACTGTGTCCTTCTTTGTGTCTCCCACTTAAGACTGTGGGTGGTGAGAGAGAAGCAACTCAGGTATTTACTCCATTTTCTCTGGCTGATGTAAAATAAGTCAAGGTTGATTTAAGGAAATTCTCTGGTAACATAGAGAAGTACACAGATGTTTTCCAAGGGTTAGGGCAGAGCTTTGGCCTCTCTTGGAGAGAGACCTATTGTTAGATCAAACTTTAACTTTAAATGAGAAGAATAAAGTCTGAGACAAGGCTAGAAAGTGGGGTGATTTGTGGCTCATATCCAATACTGAGAGCAGTATGTCTTCTGAAGAAAGGGACAGATACCCCATGGGAAGACGAGCAGTTCCCTTTGAGGATCCTGAAGGAAGAAGGCGACTGGTGGTATAAACATTTTCTAACATGTATCCCGGAAGGTTTGTGCTGTTCCAGAAGAAAGCCTATTCAGTATTCTACATTGTCTACTATTTACCTAAAACAGAATGTCCCTCAGACTTTCTTGAGCAGCTTAGGGAGGTGATGAGCAAACACACCCGATTAACACTTGACTCCTCTGAGGGCCAAACTATTTTAAAAGATAAAATTATTATTCAAGTGGCCCCAGACATTAGGAGAAAAGTTTAAAAATTGACTCAAAGCCCTAATTATAATCTGGAAAATCTCCTTAAAATGGCCATGATGGTCTTTTATAATCAAGATCAGGAGGAAGAGAAAAAGAAAGAAAAAAGGAGTAAGAAAAGGATGACAGCTGTAGTGATGGCTCTTCAACAGGCAGACGCCATTCACGGGCAGAGGGAAACCAGAGCAGCTAAGAACAAGTGCTCTCAATGTGGTCAAACCGGCTATTTTAAGAAAGATTTGTCCCAGACAGCACCACCAGCCTGGCAAGCTGCCAGCTCCCTGTCCAAAATGTAAGGGTGACCACTGGAGGGCAGCCTGTCCCCAGAGGTGAAGGCTTCTAGTGACAGCAACTCGGTACCCTGAGCTGGACTGACGCTGCCTGGAGCAATCTCCCATAGCTCTGGCTCATGCCGTCAGTCCTCAAAAGCCCTTTTGTCTACTTGTAAAGGACCAGGAGGTAAAATCCATTTCTTTTGGATGCTGGAGCCACCTTTTCTATGCTCCTCTCTAACACTGAGCTTCTATCCCTCAAATCTGTAACTATATAGAGTGTTTGGAAAGCCAGTTACCAAATTTTTCTCTCAGCCTTTAAACTACAATTGGGGAAACTGGCTGTTCTCCCATGCCTTCCTAATCAAGACTAAAAGTACTGTTCCCCTTTTGGGAAGGGACATACTAACTCAAGCATTAGTTAGTATTAGGGACATACTAACAATAATTTATATGATTTGGAACAAGACCCTATATTTGCCTTCCCTTACTAGAGATAAATATTAATCCAGAAATATGAGCTACCGAGGGACATGTGGGAAGAGGACAATATGCTCAGCCAGTCCAAATTACAAAATTCTACCATCTATCCCCATCAGAGACAATATCCTCTAAAAGCAGAAGCTCAGACTGTACTAATACACATAATACAGAATCTAAAGTGACAGGCATTATTAATACCCTACAATAGTCCATGTAACACTTCCATTCTAAGAGTGCCAAAGCCAAAGAGGACGTGGGGAGGCTAGTGCAAGACCTCTACCTTATAAATGAAACAGTTATTCCTCTTCATCTTACAGTTCCCCGTCCATGTGCTTTATTATCTCAAATCTCTGAAAAAAGCTGCCGATTTCACAGTCCTAGATTTAAAAGATGGCTTTTTATGCATTCTCCTTTGTGAAAATTTCCAATACCATTTTGCTTTTGAAGACCCCTTTGACTCCAGCACCTAGTTTACATGTACTGTGTTGCCTCAGGGATTTAGGGACAGACCTCACTTGTTTGGGCGTTTGGACAAGCCTTAGCCCAGGACTTGAGCCACTTCTCATATCCCACAGTGACTGTCATTCAATACGTAGATGGCCTTCTTTTAGGAGCTACAGATGCAGAGGAATGCCACAAAGCTACCCAAGTTGTATTAAACTTCCTGGCTGATTGTGGATATAAAATTTCCAAGGCTGAAAGCACAAGTATGTGTTCCTGAAGTGTACTATTTGAGTCTCCAACATTCACAGGGAAGGAGGGCCTTAGGCAAAGGAAGAATAGAGCCAATATTGGCTCATCCTAAACCTCAATCTCTCAGACAGCCTCAAGCTGCTTAGAAATGACAGGCTTTTGCAAACTTTGGATTCCCGGATATAGTAAAATAGCTAGAACATTTTATTCTTTAATTAAAAAGGCTCTTTTACAGGCTTCTGCTTTAAGTCTTCCTACCAGACAACAACTTAATCTGTATGTTACAGAATGGACTGCAATTGCCCTAAGAGTCTTGACCCAACATGGAGGTTCATTTTTACAACCTATAGCTTACCTTAGTGAAGAAATTGACACTGTGGCTACTCTGCTTGCAAGTTGTAACGGTTGCGGCCCTCTTAACCATGGAGGCAACTAAGCTAACTTTGAGAAGAGATCTATTTATTTATACTTCTCATGACCTCATTAAACTTTTAAATCTCCCAACTACATTTTCACATTCAATACTAAAAAACCTTTTCTGTCCCGGAGATCTGGTTATGATCAAAGCTCTTCCTTCCAATTCACCTTCCTTAACCCCAAGCTGGGAGAGTCCTTTCCCAGTAATTTTATCTTTTTCTACAACTATTAAAGTTACTGGAATAGATTCCTAGATACATCATTTGCAAGTAAAGTCTTAATACTCACCACTTCCCATAGAAATGGTCCATGAAAAAATCAACTATAGTATACCTAAACTTGTCAGCCTAAAGAAAATTTGAAGTTATTATTTAGGAACTAGCAAACTGTTAATGTTCTTTTTCTTGGAATTACTGAGTTTGTTATTTGCAATTTAGCACCAATAATCCTTTGGCTTTAACTGCTTCTTTAAATTCTATCCATACTATAATTACCCCCTCCTCTCACTCTTTTGCCCTTGCCTTTTAATATGCTAACCAAATTTATATCTTTCAGAGTTGACACCATCATGTCACAAACACTAATAATGGTTCTAGTCCAAGTCCCTATTCCATCACAGACCTCTAGATTGCGCTTCTCAGAAGAACCCCTAACTGCCACCCTTCATCATTGCCCCAATAATCAACAGGAAGCAGTTAAGACTGAAATTGGCACTCTTTTTCCCTGACAGCAGTTAGAGCTTCTACTGGGATGGGGAGGAGAGAATCGATACAGGGTTCCCCCATTCAGGGCTGGACAGGGACCCCTATTTTCTAGGCCTAAGCAACCAGACTTGATTTTCTCTAAACCACATTATCTGAACACGAGCAAGATAGGAGAAAAGCAGTTTGGCCAGTATTTAATGTAGGCAGGACCTTCCTGAAGTAGAAAGCATACACCTTGCTGCTTTGCCCAGAGCTAGGGAGCCTGCATTCATTTGTTCATACACTCATTAGCCAAGTATAATTTTTACTTTCAAGACCTTGTTTACAAACAGTATATAATCCCCTCAAAAAAAATCCATGCAGACTTCCCATTTGGGTCCCCTCCTTTACTGCCAGAGGTTCTGTTGCCCTTCATTCTTTCTGAATTCCTTTCTGTTAAATAAATTCTGTCTTGTTACTGATTCTGCATGGTATGAAGATCATTCTTTGAATCTCTGGGATCAAGGACATGCTGCAGAAAGAAATTCCATCAATAATATTATGGTTAGGCTTGACACCTGTAGCACAGTGGTTACGGTGCTGGCCACATACACCCAGGCTGGCAGGATCAAACCCAGCCTGGGCCAGCTAAAGAACAATGACAACTGCAACAAAAAAATAATCAGACGTTGTGGCAGGCACCTGTAGTCCCAGCTACTTGGGAGGTTGAGGCAAGAGAATCACTTAAGCCCAATAGTTAGAGGTTGCTGTGAGCTGTGACACCATGGCACTCTACCAAGGGTGACATGGTGAGATTCTGTCTCAAAAAAGAAAAAAAAATACTATTATGGTTATTGAAGTGAAAAAATCCTGATTTGATCATTATACTGACTATGTGCTCTTCAGTATGGAAAACATTTGAAATACTCAAGAGTAAAGAATATACAGTTCACGTTTTCTCTCAAGGACTTCAGGAAAAAATATGTTTGTGTGTATGAAAGTGTGCTTGTGGGGGTGGTGCCTGTGGCTCAAAGGCGTGGGGGGGGCACTGGCCCCGTATGCCAGAGGTGGCAGGTTTAAACCCAGCCCTGACCAAATCTGCAAAAAAAAAAAAAAAAAAAAGAAAGAAAAAGTGTGCTTGTGTGTGTGTATACAATCTGCCCTACCCATATGCAGGCATACCAAAGCCAATATGGCAAAATGTTAAGAATTGGAACTCTGGGTATAAAGGGTATATTGGAATTCTCTGAACTATTCTTGTAAAATGTGTATAAGTTTTGAGATGCCATTCAGTCTTAAAAAAGAATGCCATTCTGGCACATGCTACAACATGAATGAAATTTGAAGACATTATGCTAAATGAAATCACAAAAGAATACATATCATATGAATTCACTTACGTAACATAATTAGCATAGTCAAATTCAGAGAGACAGAAAGTAGACTGGTGGTAGCCAGGGAATGAAGGAAGTGGGAAACAGCGACTTTTAGAGGTACAGGGTTTCTTCTTTGCAAGATGAAAGTTTTGTAGATTGGTTGCTCAACAATGTGAAAATACTTAGCATTACTGAACTGTAAACTTAGAAATGGATAAGATGGTGAATTCTACATGTAACCACAATTTCAAAATGTTCAACTTATGCAAATTTCTAAATTTAAAAAATTACATTTTTAAAAAAACATTGCTTATGGTGCTTATGGAGGCAGAGAAATGTGATTGAGGGAAAATTAAACTGGACAAAAAAGCTTATATTAAAATATCAAAAATCTTCTGCCCCAACTTATTCTACACCCAAACGATTCTGTTATGGGAACTTGAAAGTGCATTTATAACACTTCCCCTTATTTAGTGAATTTCCTATTACATTCTCTGTATACAAACTATCAGGGCTGCATTTATTGTCTCTCTAAATGGCCAGTCTAGAACAGACTGAATGCACTGTGGTCAGTTACAGCTCTTCTCAGCTTTCACATAGGAGAGCACATTGGGACTAGCAGGCTGCTCAGGCTGTTGAGTACTTTAACACCTATACAGCAGCAAAGCAACATGCCCTCTGTACATCCCAGGCATCACCCCAAAGGCATCCGTACACCTGGGAATGTGCAATCTATAAATGTATCTCCACAAGTGTACCTCCCTAGGAGTTGATATATCTAAGGCTTATTACTAGAAACTACGATGGGCATATTCCTTCAAAGGTTGCCCCTCAGTGCTTTTCCAAGTGCTCAAAGGATTAAGGCAAAACCACTCAGCACAATCTAAAATGAGGTGACCAGATTTTAACATTGGTAAAGCGGGGCACCATTGACGGCAGGGGGGGAGGGGGGAGTGGGACAGGAGTGGGTAGGAGGCAGGTGGGGCAGGGCAGGGCCTGACAACAATGCAAACTTTGATAAGCAGTTCTCAATAATCACTTCTCAACAATTATTTGTTATTATTACAGTTTAACATTATAAAATTAACAAAAATAATATAAAACTCATATCCTGGCGAATTAGCCACATAGCAGCCAAAAACTGCATATTCCCTTACTGTTCTCCCACCCATTCATCCATTCTTTCCAAAAATTAGGAATTTTTTAAAATGCCACAGGATGCAGGACAAATTGTTAAAAATTGGTACTGTCCCACCAAAAGCAGGACGTCTGGTCCACCCTAACCTAAAACCTCCTTTAAAACCTGGTCCTGCCACATTCTCATCCTTGTGGCCACATCTTTCCCCCCCTCAATCCTGTGCTATGGTCCTATTGACCACCCGCATCTTATTTCCTCCTAAGCACTACAAGTTTTTCCCAACATTGCCAACAGGATATGAAAAAAGAGGTGAAAGTCTGAGGATTGTGAAGATGGCTGACCAGAGACACTAGCTGCCAGATTGTCTCACCAAGAAGGAAAAGTTTTAGATGAAAAAGGAAAAATAAATAAACAATCACAGACCAGGTGTAATACTGATGGAAAAATATCAAAATCTACAAAAGATTCCATGGAAAGAAGTTGTGGAGAAAAACAAAAGGAACGAGATGTCAGCTGAGGACACCCCTGAGAGGCATGGAGTCCAAGGAGAAAGGCTGGTGGGACCCTTTGCTCCTTCCTTACTCACATCTCTGGCAGTCAGCAAGCTTCCAAGCTTTCCACCCTCATGAGCCCTTTTGGAATGGCTTTTATCAAAAAGTCCAGAAGCAATGGATGCTTGTGTGGATGCAGGGAGAAAGGAATGCTTAACACTGCTGATTGATTTCCAGTTAGTACAAACTCTATGGAAAACGGTATGGAGATACCGCAAACAACTAAATGTAGACCTACTAAGTGATCCTCAATCCCAACATTTTAACTTACCCAAATAGAAACAAGTCATTTTAGCAAAAATACACCTGTATTTAAATGTATATGGCAGCACAATTCACAACTGTAAAGATGCAACTCATGAGTGGATAAAAAAAAAAGTGCTATATGTATGACTGTGCCATGGAATATTACTCAGCCACAAAGAAGGATGAAGTAATGCCTTTGCCAGGAATTTGGATGGAACTGGAGCCTATTATCCTAAAGTGTTTAAAAAATGGAAAAGCAAACACCACATGTGCTCACTATTAAATTAGAATTAACTAAAAAGCTTACGTGGGCTTAGAAGGATGTAAAACTTAACAGAAATCAAATAGGGTGGGAAGTGGAAGAGCAGATGGGCAGAAACCTAACAGACAGATGCAATAAAGACTATCTGGGTTCCAGGCACACTGATAACCATGATTCAGACGTTATAAAAATGATCCTTGTAACCCAAAATATTTGTACCTCCATAATACTTTGAAATAAGAATTTAAAAAGTTAAAGGAAGATAAAAACAAATGAATGAATAAATAAATACTAGCATATAGATTTAGTATCTTTTATGTGCTGTTTACTAGCAGGTATTAATAAACTTTATTGTACCTGTATGAATAAATAAAATTTCCCAGGCCTATTTTGACAGACATTTGCAAGGATTGTGCTGAACCAAGAATCACACTTCACCCACCTCAGCAAATCAGTGTCCAACTACATCAACCATCAGAACTCAGTTGTGTCAACCAATCAAAATCAAATGACTTATATTAGTAGGAAAGTCCTTAGCTCAGCACTAAACAATGTAATTCCTATATCCAAGATGTCCATGACTGTCATCAGTAGAAAGTTGGTAGAGAGGTCTTTGCTGAAATTTTCCTCCAAACTGAGGAATAAAGAATAAAAAGTGGGGATTTGTTACCACAGAACCAATTCAATAGTTTAGTCTGATTCAACTTTGTCAGTAACAAAGTAATGAAATGATGAGTTGTTCTTCAATATAACACACCCTCAAACTGCAAGAAAGGTAAAATAAGCATGCTCACATAAACTATACCTGCTGGATATATGACTCTAGAGCAAGTGGAAAAGAAAACGTCAAACCACAGGTGGAACCTCAGTGCTTGGATTGGGGTAGACAAAAAAATTAAGGCACAAAGAGTATACTGTTTTGTTGCAGTATGGATATAAGAGCCAAGGATCTATCGGTGCATCTTTTAATGACCCATTCAGATCATGTCTCATTGCATTTTTTTCTCTCTAATTTTTACTCTATCCTACAAAACCTGACCCCACACCTGCATGGACAGACAGATCTGAGCAGTGCCTTCTGCCTCCTTGCCAGTTGGCTAGTGATAAATAAAGCTTTTTCTTTTCCCCAAACAGGTGCTATAATATTGCTGTCTATGTAAATTGTACAGTCAGCCCAGCCTATTGCTTGGTAACAAATAGATGGAGATACTTTTTGCAAACATGTCACCTGTGTGCAAATTCAATTAGAGTCATTGTTGTGTACTCTCCCTCCCATGCATTCTGATATTTTCCCACAGTTTTCCTTTTTCCTTCTTGCCTCAGCACAAATGCTGTCCTTGCAAAGAGGACACCAATGGTTCCTTCCCTCCAAACTTCAAACTTACTTATTCATGTGAAGCTAGATGTTCAATATCTTCAAGACTGGGGACTTGTTCTGTTGTACTTTAAACATGAACACATACAAAAGCATATTCTTAGAGAGTTTTGACAGGAAGGCATATTGTAACCAATGCATTTGAGCAGTACCATGATTTTAAGCTAAAAGATAGGGTAACTGTGACTTAGCTCATTAAAGGTCTATCTTTATAGGAAGAATATTAGAATAAGTGTCCAGGCAATTATTTCCCCAAGAATAATTCTGAGATTCAATATCACAAATCTCAGTCTTCCCATCCTCTTCCTTTTCATATGTATTTAAATATACATCATCTTTCATTGTTGATTCCATTAGACATTTCTGATGTAAGGTTATTTGGATAGGCTGAAGTTTTCCTGTATAAATAGTAGAGAATAATGTAAACTTATACACTTAGTTATATTGGGTCAAACTGCTAACAGCACTGTACAAATTATACACATGTTGTCCCTAAAAATATCTGATGTAAATCAGCTATTTGGAACCTGACATTTCATTTTTTCCATAGAAATAAGTCTTTATACACGTGTGATGAAAATTATCAGGCCTGTCAAAGTTTAATGGATCAAGTAAGTATTCAATACTATTTAAAAAAATTTCTGAACTTAATCATTATATATGAGAGACTTCTGAGCCTAACTGTTCTCAAGTTCAGTTTGTAGAGAACCATTTCTCTTTCGCATTGAATTTCCTAATTCTCAAGTCCTTCCCCTACTGTTGAGCTCTTCATGAATCATAGCTATCTTTCCTGACACTCAGATAGGATCAAGTAATTGCAAACTTGAGGCAGGAGCTCCAGCCTATGTGACTCTGGAATGTGAGTGACAGATATAGGGTCTATCCGCGCCTTTCTTTGCTCGGAGGGTTTTTCTGCTCCCTGTCCACTGCTACCACATCCTTGCTTCAAAAATATGATTTTCTCTTCTCTTGGTTCCTACATAGGCATTCTGATAGGTTCCCATGGGGTTTGGCTCTGACACAGGCATCCATTCTGACAATTTCCTCAGGGTTCTGGCTGCAAGTGACTAAGGGTCACAATTTATGAGCAAGAGATGTCTCTCTTCTGACCTGTTCTTATTTTTTCCCCTTTGCTATGAAAAGGAAAGAAAGCTACACAGAGATGCTTACAATTGTGAAGGAAACCTGGTACTTCCATGAATGTTCTTAATACCTTTACCACTTATTTCAGTCAAATCAACTCATCTATTAACATTATTGCCAAGACTCACTGGATAGGTGGCAACAACTTCCGTATGTCTGTCAAAGAGTAAAGAATATATACAGAAACTAAGTAGTTTGGAAGGCAATTGGAATTTTCTTCTTGATAGCATTTGATGACACAAGAAGTAAAATTATGATGAACTGTGATGAGAATTAAAGAAATTAAAGAAACAGCTTCAGCACTGAGATTTTAGAGGCCGTCCGAGCAGCGCATGTGTTTTTGTGAACAGTGGAAACACTCCAAGCACAAACAGCTTAACGTTCATGATTACAGTCCCTTTCTTTCCCTCATTTTATTTACCATTTAGGCCACTATGGAATCAATACAAGCAAGACCTGAGAGTACAGGGATGGGTAGTGTATCCAAGTAATAGCTTCTGAAAGTGTACAGAAAAAAAGAAAGATTATGCTGAAACAATGAATATTTTAATATTAAGGGCAAATTCTTGGTCATCATCAGTAGAAAAGAAACAAGTAGGTAAGCAAGGATGGTCTGAATTATGTTTCGAAGACTCTGTAAACTCAAAGTAGACTATGTTCAAGATGATTTTTTCTTTTTGTCTGTATTCACTCTTAATTATTTTTAGGTACTATTGTAAAATGCTAAAGAAGAAAACATTCCATAATTTAAGTTCAAGTTAGCCATTTCTAAGCTCCAAGCACTGCAGTTAGTAGGCAGGTATAAACTGAAAGTTTAATGTTCAGTCTTTATGTTAGTCATAGGTAAGTCCAAAACAGCTCCTCAGCTGTTTAAGTAAAAAAAAAAAAACAGTTTCATGTACATGTAATGGACGTTCAAAATACTTAGAACTCTTACCACTTTATAAAAATATGAGAGAAAGAGATATATGAGAGAGATCAAAAGCCACTCAACCATTTGAAAATGCTAGTGAGTCTATGGCCATACCACACTGAACGTGCCCAATCTCATCTGAGAATGCTAGTGAAATGGCTAAATAAAGTGGGAATATCTCTCATTTCTATCATAAAAGATGGAAGTAACTACAGTATAGTTATGGCTTACTATTAACAAAAGACAAAGTTCCTAGGACATAAAACAAACAACATGATTTAAAATGTCCTTGCACAGGAATACCTTCAGACCTCCACTAACTCTTCATCACTCCACCACGTTTAATTTTGGTCTTAGTTTTGTATTGCTCTAACACAATTCCACAGACTAGGTAAGTCATAAGGAAATGTAATGTATTTTGTGCTAAAAGCTGGGAAGCCCAAGAGCATGGGGCCTCCATCTTGTGAGAGATTTCATGCTGTATCATCCTACCATGGAAGGCAGAGGGGCAAGAAAGCATGACACCAAGAAGAAAGGCAGCAAGGTCATCCTTTATAAAGACACCCTTTCTATGACAAATAACTTTCTCTCACAATAACAGCACTATCTACTCATGATGGCAAGGTCCTCATGACCTAATCCTTGCTTAAAGATCCCACCTAGTCAATACTGTTGCACTGGGGATTAAGTTTTCAATACATGAAATTTGGGGGACACATTCAAACCACAGCATTCTCCCTTGACCCCCAGATATATGAAAAATACATTCATTCTAGCAGGCCCAAAGTCTTAAGTTGTTCCATCACCTAATTAAAGGTCCAAAGTCTTATTCAAATCATATATTTGGGTGAGACTCCAAGCATCATGAGGGAAATTCCTCTCTACCTCTGAGCCTGTGAAATTAACAAATTACATGTGCCTCAAATTCAATGATGGGAGCAGCATAAGATCGGGATTCCCATCTCAAGAGTGAGAAATAGGAAGACAGGGATAACTTATTCCAAGTTCAAATCCCAACAGAGAAAATAACATTAAGTTTTAAAGCTAGAGAGTAATTTCCTTCAGCTCCAAGTCTTCCATTCTAGCACACTAAGTCCATGCTTGGATTGCCAAGGCCTGAGGCATACCCATCCCATGGCTTTGCTGTGCTCAGCCAATCCAGCAGCTCTCACAGTTTAGATTCCCATCAATTGCAATCTGTGGTCTTAGAGCTGCCCCATTCCCACAACTCCACTAGTGGAAACTCTCTGTGCCTACTCCACCCCATCACAACTCTAATATCCTCTGAAACATAGGTGATGGTTGCCTTGACACCCAGTGCTTCCATTCCCCACATCTGCATAGTCAGCACCACGTAGATGCCGCCAAAGTTCGCCATTTGTGTTCTACACCAAGTAAGCAAATCACGCTGTACCTGGGCCCAGCTGGGCTATGGCTGGGTCAACTAGAGTACTGTTCTGGAATGTGGGAATAAGTATCTGAGCTAGCCCTGAGTAGCCCTTAGACAGTGGCCCAGACTTATGCCATGAATCCATTCAGCCCTCTTAGATTTCTAAAGCTGTAATAGAAGGAGTAGCCTCAAAGATCTCTGACATATTTTGAGGGTCATTCTCCCATTGTCTCGATAAATAGTACTTGACCCCCATCTATTCATACTAATCTTAGCAAATGGTCTCTTGGCCTTACATTTGGTTTGCTTTCCTCAACCTGCCTTTTTACTGTTTACATGGCCAGGCTGTGAATTTTCCAAGTCTTTCTGTTCTGCTTCTCTTTTGATATGAAATTCCATCTTGAAGTAAATTCTTTCCCCTTTCATATTCTCCTAAGAAGTTAAAATTAGCCATGCAATGTCTTCAACATGGTAGTTAAATATTTCTTGTGCCACCTATCCTAGTTCATTCATTTTAAATTCTACCCTCCACAAAGTGTTGGAAAACGGACTAATTTCTGCCAAGTTCTTTGCACCTATAACAAAGATGTCCTTCATTTCAATTCCCAATATGCTATCCATTATTTCTACCTGAAACTTCATCTGATGTTTCTTACCTCCCTTATTTCTATCAACATACGGATCACAAGCACTTAAGTACGCTCTAAAAAGTTCCAGACTTTCCCTATCTCCATTTTCTTCTTCTGCCCCTCACCAAAATCACTCTTAATATTTTATTCATGGAAGTACTGATTTTTGCAGCATTCACTTCAAAACTGCTCTAGCCTCTAGCCATTACTCAGTTCCAAAGCTTCTTTCATATTTTCAGATATTTGGTATAGCAACAGCCATACTCTTCAGTACCCATTTTCTATTTTAGTCCTTTTTGTGTGGCTATAACACAAATACTGCAGACTGCATAACTTGACAAAATAGAAATGTATTTTTCATCACAACTTCTCTCAAAACATAACTGCTATGTTTTCTTTCCAATCGTTTGCTTTCCATCTTCTACATCTTTTCCACCTGAATATAGACTTCATGAGAAAAAAAGACTATTTCTATTGTTTTTATTTTATTATTATTATTTTTTTTATTTTGCAGTTTTTGAACCTTTGGGGCCGGGGCCCTACTCCTTTGAGCCACAGGTGCCACCCTATTATTTTGTTTTTAATTCTGTGTCACTAGCATGACATGGAATCAACCCAAATGTCATCAGCCCATGAATGGATTAATAAACTGTGGTACACGTATATCATGGAATACTATTCAACCATAACAAGATGGATATACCTGGATGGAGTTGAAGAACACTCTTCTTAGTAAAGTATCACAAAAATGTAAAAGCAAGTATCCAACATACTCAATACTAGTATGAGACCAATAGATAACTACAACCCCACATAAAAAAAATCACATTTAAATTCAAGTGGGGGGAGGGGAGAGTTGGGAAAGGGGAGACAGAGGAGGTAGAGGGTTAGATAAGGTCTTACCTAATGGGCACAATGGAAGGGTATGCAGCACAACCTCCTGGGTGAAGGGATCAACTACCACTTGAGTTTGCCTAACAAATGTATGTGTTTTCTTTTTTTGGCCAGGGCTGGGTTTGAACCCGCCATCTCTGGCATATGGGGCTGGCGCCCTACTCCTTTGAGCCACAGGCACCACCCTGCCTAAAAAATGTAAACAATGTAAACTAATTATTTCTACCCCCAAATAAAGCTGGATTAAAAAATATAAATAAATAAATATGTGCTATCGCTTCACAAAATGTCTCAATCACCATCAATAAAAAGAAAACTCCATGCTTTACTGTTACCTTCAGTCCTTAGTTAGAAGGTGTCATATTCAGAAACTAAAACTGGTGAGAATCGTCACAAAGCAAATAGGAGTAGTAGCAGCACAGTAATGGACTACAGGTGATCTGTAAATGAATGACAGATGAGACTCAAGTTCTGCCCACATTTTCCTAAGGGACCAGCAGATTTCCTGGTCTCCTAGTTTTCTCTGACCTAATACTAACGTCAGATTGCCTGGACCTAACTTATGGTAGTACGCAGGTTCTAAACTTGTGAAAGGGATGATGGTCTACATAGAGTAAGAGAAGTCACAAAAATTTCACATTTTACCATGATCTCTGGCCAGGCTGTCAGAGGTGTCATAGAACATCTAGGAGGTGATCCTGGAAATCACCTAACTGCCCTTATCCTGACTTTCTCTATGTATCTGGATTGGGTATTCTAAGAAGATATTTATTCTGGGAAGAGAATGTGCTTACCAACTATTAAGAACATTCTGCCCCTTTCCAACTATGTATCAGATCCAAATTAATAAACTGGGAATCAGATGTGTCCATTTGTCTTGCAAATTTGGTCAACATGAGTTAGTGTTCCTGGAAACATGAACATGTTGAGCTGTACACTAGATGCCCAACACACAGTACCATAGACATATAATTCTGGGAAACTGATTTGTGTCACTATCAACCAGACTGTGGTAGTTCTCTTTACTATCTGTCAACCACAATAGAATTTTTTTTTTTTTTTTGAGACAGAGCCTCAAGCTATCCCCCTGGGTAGAGTGCCATGGCATCATGCTCACAGCAACCTCCAACTCCTGGGCTCAAGCAAGTCTCCTGCTTCAGTCTCCCAAGTAGCTGGGACCACAGGTGCCCGCCACAACGCCCGGCTATTTTTTGGTTGCAGCCATCATTGTTGTTTGGCGGCCAGACTGGGGATTTGAACCCGCCACCTTAGGTGTATGTGGCTGGCGCCTTAGCCGCTTGAGCCACAGACGCCGAGCCACCACAATAGAAATTTGAACCTGAAGTAGTGTAATATTTCATAGGATAGTTACTTGACCCAAAAGTGGTATTTACATTTCTTATCTATCCTTAAAAAGGGCACAAAATTATATTCCATCATCTCTAAAAGATTTAATGAGATTTTAAGAGTCTGCATTTAGCTTGTCTTTAAAAAGAGTTTTATAGGGTGGAGCCTGTGGCTCAAAGTGGTAGGGTGCCAGTCCCATATACCACAGGTGGTGGGTTCAAACCTGGCCCTGGCCAAAAATTGCAAAAAAATAAAAATAAAAAGAATCTCATAAATAGTTATAACAGTAAGTAAGAAAGTAAATTCTGATATTTTAGCATAAATAGACATTTTAATTTTATACTTTCTTTTGGTTAACTAAATCATCTCTCTCACACTTTAGGTATCTCTAAAAGTAGGTGTTGGAAATTCTATTACATTGTCCTAGTGATAATTAAAATGTTTGGAGATTCCATTTTTGCATCATCGTCATATACCTCATTTTAAAACATTTTTTCACTGAAAATTATTTTTCAATTGAACTACTGCACATCATGCATGCCTATAAAACTTCAAATCTGCAAGTGATGAATGAGTAGATGAACATAGCAAGAAACCCTTCAACAAAACATGTCACAAAAACGTCAGCATCTTTTCTTGCAGCCTGCTTGGGTTATGTTAAAAGTATCATTAAACCAGCATTTCCTAAAGTGTATCTGATGGAACACTTGTTTGGGAAGATAAATAGGGAATAGTAACAATAATACCACTTACTATACTTTATTTAAATATAAAAAATGAATACAAAATATAGGAGATATTTTGGTAAAATACTTATAATCTTAGGATAAGGGAACTTTTTGAGTATAAGTCAAAGGCATCATTAGACATAAAGAAAATTATGTTTGGCTATAATTAATTAATTTGGCTATATGATTTCTATATAATAAAAAGCAAGACAACCTGAGAAAAATTAGCTTGTACTATATGAGATATACTTAATATACTTAATAGATTATTTTTCAATCCAATGATAAAGATAAATACTCCAGCTTAAAATAAGCACTAGTTTGCAGATGATGGATTTCAGTTTTCCTATAATGAATTTTTGTGTTATTTTGGGTTTTAGGATTAAACATATTTATAGAGCTTTAGTTTTCAAAGCATGTTCACCGTATTATTTTATTTTTATTAATTTGTATTTGATTCTCAGTAGATAAATGCCTCATATAGCTTTATAATTTCCAGTTTACAGATGAATAATCTAAAGTTGGAAGATGTTTAATGAGTTGATCAGTGTCAAATGAATATAAGATGTGAAAACCAAGTACTGATTCCAGCTTCTTTTGTTTAGAGTATGATAAAGAAATGCTTGCCTTGCAAAATTATCCACACTTTGATCCAGCCCTGGAGGCCTCATTGCATAAAATGCACAACTAATTTTTATATTTTTATTTTTATCCTTATCACCCTCGGGAGAGTGCCATGGCGGTATCACACAGCTCACAGCAACCTCAAACTCTTGGGCCTAGGTGATTCTCTTGCCTTAGCCTCCTGATATTTTATTTTTTTGCAGTTTTTGGCTGGGGCCAGGTTTAAACCTGCCACCCCTGGTATATGGGACCAGTGCCCTACTCCTTGAGCCACAGTCACTGCCCAGAAAAATGCATAACTAATCTGTAGAGATGCCATTTAAGTGGCAGAGTGAACTCTTCACTGATGGCCCATATTAAAAAAAAATTATAGAACACAGAATTTCAGGGTAATTTGAAGAATCATTTATATTTATCCATCGCCCCCTTTGTTTCCCATGCTGTTTTTGTTCAGAGCTCAACAAATTGCAACAGTGACCACTTAATTCTCTCTTTGGTAGTACTCTCTCTACAACATTAAGAAAGCTGGTGAATGGATATATAACTGGCCAAGAGAGAGACAGAAGAAAAATCTGAATATTTCTGCAGTTCAGACACAAGAAATTTTAAAAACATATTGTTTCATTACAGTAAGCCCATGGTAAAGTGCCTTCAGAACAGTGCAATAGGAAGTACTTCAGGTGAGATTGCTTATAAACCAAAATTAATAAAATCTCAGTAAGCATGAAAAGGCCTTTAGTAAGCAAAACATGTTCACTGTTATCAGTCCTATTTGCTCAAAGTCTATAAAACTGGAAATCAGGCAATATCCAGGGATAATGAAAAAAGATTATTATTGAAGAGTAAGTAGCATTCTACATTCCTCTGTTAAGAAACTGTTAATATAGTTACTCTTTTCTATGGTTATTTTTTCACATTTTAAAGTTAAAAGAACATTCATTTCTATACAAATGGATTTTTTTCAAATATGGCACTCATTTGCAAATTCTATTAGAATCATTACTACATACTCTCCCTCCCAAACATTTCATATCTTCCATAGTTTTCCTTGTTCCTTCTTCCCTCAGCACTGCTCTGTCTTCCTACAGATCCATCAATAGTTCTCTCTGTCTGAATTTGAAACTGACTTACTCATAGGAAGTGAGATAGTCAATGTCTTCACCAATATCATCAAGCCCGGTGGGTTCTACTTTACTTTAAATATCCACAAATACCAAAACATATTAAAAATTTGCCACTATGAGCCATAATGTGACCAATTTATTTGGAGAGCCATTTTTTAAAATCTATAAGATACAGTAAACATGAGTTAGCTCACTGGAATACCTAACTTTTTTGATAGAATTTTAGAATCAGTCACCTAAAAATTATTTATTTTCTCATGAATAATTCTGAGACTGAATTTCACCAACCTTAATCTCCCTCACATCTCTCTCTCTTTCTATACCTATATACACATATGTATTTGTATGTGTCAATGGACGTGTATGTATTTGTGTGTGTATTTTATAAAAGGCATCACCTGTCACTATTAGCTCCATCAAAGCTTTCTGATGATGTGATGGCATCAGCACTAAAAGACAGAAATGTATATAGTAAGAAACAACATAAATTCACATACTTATTTTAGCTCAAATTGGATATAATTATTTTACAAATCACACATTTGTTTTCCCTGAAATAATTCTCGTGTAAGTCAGTTACTGGGAACCTAGTATTTCATTTTTCCCTAGCAATAAACCTTTATATGTTTGAATGAATGTTTCCAAAACTTTCAAGAAAGTTCAATGAATCAAGATTCAAATACACTTTTCTGAACCTAACCACCACATGTAACAGCATTTTGAGGTTGTATTTCCTTTAGATTCAAGTGCAGACTTATTCTCAAGTCCTCCCACCACCTTTTTGCTCTTCATGAATGATACGTACCATTCTTGTTACTCAAATAGGATCAAGTAACCACAAGCTTGAGGCAGGATCTTCATCCATTATGAGTTTGGTTTTCAGACTGTGTTTGGGCCATGAGGCTCGTGCAGTGTCAGAGAACTCTGGAAGGTGAGGGACAGATATAGGGCCTATTAGTTCATTACGTTGCTCCAAAGACTTCTGTGCTCCCTGTCCACTGCCATCACATCCATCTTTGCTTCCAGATAAGATTCTCTCCTCTCTTGGCTCACTCTTTATTATTACTATTAAATAAATTATTATTTGTACATTGATGCATTTATGGGGTTTAGGGCACTGCTTTGATATACAATGTGAAAAGCTTACATTGAACTAAGTAACACATCCATGACAATTATACCCATTTCTTAATAGTTTTGAAATGTACCATTGCATCATGCACATTACGTGAGGTCCCCCCAAATACCTTTCCTCCTCCCATATCCCCCCTCCCCTCCCCTCTTCCTTTCCATTTTCTGGACTAATAGTTATGTTTTGCCATTCATATGAGTGTATAGCTGATTATACAATGATTTCATAGTAGATTGAGTACGTTGGATACTTTTTTCCCATTCTTGAGATACTTTACTAAGAAGAATAAGTTCCAGCTCCATCCAGGTAAACATAAAAGATGTGAAGTCTCCAACATTTTTATGGCTGCATAGTATTCCACGGTATACATATAACTAAATTTGTTAATCCATTCATGGGTCGATGGGTACTTGGGCTGTTTCCATGTCTTGGCAGTTATAAGTTGAGCTGCAATAAACATTCTGGTGCAAATGTCTTTGTTGTAAAATAATTTTTGATCATCTGGGTATATACCAAATAGAGGAATTACAGGATTGAACTGTAGGGATTCTACTGTATTTTGGAATTCCTAACTAACTTTTTCATTTCCTTGAGCTCTATCTTTTTTCTCATTATGTCCATATCTTTGGTGACTTGGGCTTTGAATTCATTAATTTCTTGAGACAACTTTAGAACTACTCTTTGGAATTCAATTCCTATCTTTTCTTCTATTTATCTTATTTGCAATCCATATTCTGAATTTGACTTCTGACATTGCTGCCATTTGTCTATGCATGGCATCTTTAGTTGTATCTCCTTTGTCATTTCTTGGGAGGGGGGTGGATGTACTCTGGTTATTCATGTTGCCAGAGTTCTTCTGTTAGTTCTGCACCATGTTCATTTTCTACCATTTGGTTATTAGAACTGGTAGGGTGAGATTGAATTGGGGTTCCCAGGTAGCAGAGGTAGCCCCTTACCAAAGCTCTAGGCTTTGTAATTGTGGCTTATCTCCTACAACCTTACAAAGGCTCCTTTCTGAGTTTTGGCTGGAGACTCTGAGGACCTACTTGGTGAGATAGTGCAAGCTAGCTCTGTTTTGATATCAGCCAACTTCTACCCTATGCTAAGAAGCCATAGTATTAGGTTTAAATGTGAAGAGATATAAACAGTTGCAGCCCCCAGCCCCCACCCTTCAGTTCTTTTCTGATACAGAACTTTGGAGGTCAATCTCAGAATGCTTCCGAGTAGACAGCCCCAGACACAGGTTCCAATTAAATTGTCTCAGGCAGTGTAAACCCTGCTCAACAGAGAGGTGTTCAAGAGTCTCCAACAGCACAATTGGAGCCAGGGAGCCACACTCCCACCCACCAGACTCAGTCCACACTATTGTCCACATCTCTGCTCACAGGCCCAGTTGGAGCCAGCAGCCACGCCCCTGCCCACTGGTCTCAGTCCACACCTAGCTAGCCTCTGTTTGCCAGATTAGTTGGAGTCAGGGGACCACGCTCCTGCCTGCCAGTCTCAGTCTATTCTAAGCTCCTGTTCCCCCCAGGTCCCCTTGCCTTCTCCCATTCCCCTCACCCTACGGGCCTTCCCAGCCATGTTCCCAGGCCTCCTCCTTCCCTCTAGGGTTGCCAAGAACAAGCTTCCGAACAAGGAGGAAAAGTCCCAAGTTCTCAGTAGATGAACAATGGTGGAAAACTCACAGAGACTTGATTAATTACTGTTATATAACCATAACCATTGTGATATGAGATGTATCCATTGTCAACCAAAGCTGTATTAATCAGCGTTACATGACTGTAACCATTGCTGTATCCATGACTATCCAAGCTGTAACTCTCCTTAACCAGCCATGTTTCACTTCTGTAATATGCTTGCACAAAACCTATAAAAGACAACCCACCCCCCTACTTGGCTGCGGACTGCCTCTCAAAGCAGCAGCCCCTGCGGCAGGTAAAATAAATTATCAATTAATTACATCTAAGTGGGGGGCTGACTCTATCTTTTCATGTCATAGGGGGTACCATATTTGGAGGCCCCAATGAGATAAGACCCCCCCCCAACCTGGGCCCACTGCCACCCGACAGCTCCAGGGGAAGGCCTCAGAGAAATTTCTCTGCCCCCAAAGCTCTCAGGAATGTGAATTTTGGGCACAGGTTCCTAAATTTTCCAATTCAGTAAGTCTGTCTGGGTCTCTAGAGAATCTGGGGGAATAATAGGCTAGGATGGATGCAGCCTGAGACGCCTGTTGCCAAGACAGGGGGACGCCTGTTGCCAAGACAGGAGATGTCCCCCTGCCTCTCTGGTATGGGTTTGGGTTGTTTGTTTCTGTGTTCTTTGCCACAGAAACAACAACATTTAAACCTATTAGACTGTTTTGGTATTAGCAGTCTTTTTAGACTGTTTGGATTTGCAGGCTAGTCCTGTTCTGGTAAATTGCAGTCTTTTATTGGGTTGTCTTGGTTTTCTGCAGTCAACTGTGCTGGCTCTAATTTGTGTGTCTTTTTTATGTTTTGAGTTTTATATGAGTGGGTGAGTGAAAGAGTTAAATGTGATTTCACAGCCGTGGCTGGGGAGGCATATGAGAGGAGTCAGGCATGCTTCGTGGCTAATTTCTGTCTGTTGAATTCCGTTTGTGTTTTCTGCCCTATCCACTTGTCATTTTGCTTTATTAGTCTATCTGATTTTTATAATGTTTGTATTGTAGTTTTTTGTCCATCTGTTAATGTCCACCTAATAATTTATCCAAAGTAAGACAGGGTAATTAAAAAAAAATGCTCATACAGTACTTTTTAATTTCAACCACCACACCAAGAGCAACAGTAAAAAAGAAAACTGGCTACTTTATGCATTTTCTGTAAAAGAAAAGGACCAACTTCTGAGATAAATTAACTCCCCCCTTGGTCCCAAGCTAGCAAAGAAAAACTAGAAATTTCAGATTTTCAACTTTGAGAAGCAGGCACCTACTTGAACTTGACCCTACAAGCTACAAATCATGCAGTGTGTGTGTGTGTGGGGGAGTAAAAGAAGTCATGCCTTAAAAATTGCAGTTTAGTCCAGTGAACTTTAGGAGAATCTGAGGGAACTATCATAGAGAGCAAAGCTGCAAGACATTTAACCCTTGCTACAGTCTTTGTCTAGAAGGAGCAAAAGGAATCACTAGTAGTTTTTTGTTCCCCACATTCATCCCTTTATATGTTAGTAATATTGTGTAGTCAGGATTGTATTTAATTTTTCCAGTGCTTTATTTAGTGTCCTTTAAGGTTCCTTTAGGGAAGTCTCTTAGAACTCATTCCAGGAGAAGTGTCTGTATTTTCCTTCCTCTTCTTTTTCCTGAAAAATTGTTCATTATCCTTGAGACTGGGCATCACTTTTATTTCTATATATTATTTACTTCCTGGTACACCTTCAATTTGTGAGTTTAAGTTCAACATTTCTATTTTCTTGTCTGTCAACATGAAAATATATAATCTATTTTAACTCAGGCCATGGCTACTGATTGTGGCTGGGCACAGGAGCCGCTTTTCACCCAGGGGGAAGCTGCTGACCTTCAACATCACTTTCCGGGTGGGAATCAAACTTTTACTGTATAATTTTGCCCTAGAATCTTGGTGTGTTTAACAGTGTGCTGTGCTGACTAGTTTCTACACTTCTTCATTTCATTTTGACACTGTAGTGCAAATAACCCACTTATGTTAAAGATCCTCTCTTTCTGGCAATTAAAAGTTTAATACAAAGTTTGTTAAACCTGTTTAAAAAAAAACTGGTTGCTGTTATAAATAGCTTTGAGATAAGGTGCCAGCTCTCAGCAGGAAACCCAAGATCAATTACTTATTTGAAACTAAAGAAAAAAAAAACCAGTCCTCTTTACTCTGGTTGGAACATATCCTACTGATCTTCAGGTAATCTCTGAGGGGGACAGGCTGTGATCCTTTTGAGGGGAGGCACCCCATGGAAACATCCAGGGCCCCTAAAAAAAAACCATAACACCTATGAAACCAGCTGAAATTCACCCCTAAATTCACCTTTAATTCTACATTTAGAGGTAAGTCACTTTAACATCTATTTTTGGCTAGTGTCTGCAGACATTAATTAACTGTTAATGGTATTTTTGTTATGTTTGTTGGTTATAAATTGCTGTAAAAAGCGGGAGTCCAATCAACCCCTGAGCTGTTAAATCACTCACAAGCTTGTTAAAAAGTGTATAAAAATGTGTTTTGGTTCTGATTCTAAGAATATAAGAGTGTGAGAATAAATGTGGACTATTAGACATTATTTACATCAGGGTCCGTGCCTGTCTTGTCTTTTTACAACATTTGTTCAGTGTTTATTAGAAGATTGGTCTCAGCCTGAAACAAATAGTCTTAAAAACATTTGTGAGTGGATTGCAGATCTTTTCTTTCAAGGAACCCTTCAAAACTTTACCCCGTCTTAAACTGCCTTGGTTACTTACTAACTTTTATGTGTTCTACACCCCTCACCATCTGGTGCCTCTTTGGCCTGGCAATCATTGGTCTCTTCATTTTATTATTGGTATTAAGCTTGGTATCCCCTGAACTCTTTGATGCCCTATCATCATGGAACTTTTGGACCCCTCCTTTTTTTCTGTTCAACATTTGCCTGATTGTAATACTCTTAGTTGCCATCAGTCAAAAAAAGGGTAATTGGGTAGATTTTTATAATAATAACTTGTTAGTACATTTATTTTGTCATCCAATCACAATTCCTGTTAAACTTTTGTTCTCACTTATGAAAATGACAGGGTTGCCCCTGGCAACAGCAGCAATGACTGGCTTAAACATTCAGACATAGTAAGGAGAGTTTTGATTCCTTTCAAACTTGCCTACTCCTTTCGCCTGGCCTTCCCACCTCAATGCCTATACTTTGCAGGATTTGGCTATTACTTCCTTGTTGTGGCTCTTAGCAAAAACATCCCTGAATATCCAGACCAGGGCCACCCCCCATTCTTACCAAGATCTATGGGATGTGTCAGAGAAATGGCGTTATGCCCAGCCATTTCAGTAGAAACTCCAAGAATGTGGCCCACCGGGTCCTCCAAGCCCAGAAGGGGCTGAAAAGGGTAGAAAAGAACCAAGATGGGGGGCCACAAATTAACACCTCAGGGACAGAGAGTTCTAAACAGAGTTACCAGATAGGCGGCAGCTGCCAACAAGAAACATTAAAACAAATGATGCTGAGTTAACAAATTGCCTCATTTGTAAATAAAAATATACCTTTACAAACTGAATGGGTATTCTAACAAATAAATAAATACAGCCCCACACCTTAGGTAGGGTTGTTAAGTTTTCAGTTTTTATCTGAAAAAAAATCAGAGTGTGTACACCCTACTCAGAGTGAAACCTTCCAAATGTACAGAACTGCTTTATTCACAACCTTACTAAAACTCAAAGGGTATGACCTGTGATGTGTTTGTGCCTAGAAATAAAAATCTAATTTCTAAGCTTGCCTGAGCCTGAAAAATAAAGATTTCCTGTTTAGCCCTGGTTGAAAAAATCCTGTATCAATATTATGTTTCATAAAATGTCTCTCATTTGTAAATTGTAATAATTCAGTTGCCTAAAAAACTGGGTCTTTATCAAAGAAAAGTTCTTGCCTTTTAAAACTTTCTGATCAGTTTAGCGAGTAAATGGTTAACTGTAATTCTGTTTTATAAGAAGTGAACTTTAAGGAGTAAGAGAAATTAGACAGAAAGAAAAATGGCATTGTATAAGGAAAAAATATTGTGTGATAAATTTATCCTGAAACAGAATAGTTGTTTTAAAAAGGTAAAAGGCAAGACAAAAGTTAAAGAAAATTTAAAATGTCTATAGATTGTCTGTGCAGGTTAAACCAAACTCAAAGAAAAAATTTTGTGAAAAAGTTTATATATAATCCAGTTGCTTATGTATTTCCTTTAAAATCTTTTAACTTGTAATCTTGCTTAAACAAATGTTTTAAGCCTTTGATATTTGACAAACCTTCCAAAACCAAAACTCTAAATTTAGGGCTTGGTGTCCATAACACAGTGATTGTGACAACGGCCGCATTAACCAAGACTGGCAGGTTCTGACCTGAGAAAAACAAATTAGACTTATTTAATTTGTTAAAAGCATATGGAGAGCATTGTTAAATATGAAATGGTAATTAATTTTGTGTGAACTATAATTACATATATGTTCCAATATTGTAAAACATTAGTCTGTCCTAACATGTACTGTCAGTAATAATTTTAATTCATCTAAAAGGAAAATGGTTTTTATGTAGCTGACTGAGTTCAAGGTTTATCCAAAAAAAAAAAGGAAGAAAAAAATAAAACTTGTTAAAATGTCTATGAATATTGCTAACCTAACTTCAAACAGAACAAAAATCAGTTACATGGAACTGAGCTAGTTTGTTATAGCTTTTTATTGGAAATATTGTTGGTTCTTCCTGTGTTCTGTTTTATAGAAGTCAAGAAAATAATTTTCTGTCTTTTGAGCTATTTGTAACTTCTCAAGCAATGTATATACTTATGAGCAGAGTTTAAAACATATATATTTTTTCTCTCTCCTTGATCTCTCTAGAATTTACAAGCCGATTGTAAATATTCTTAATTTCTAACAATACAGTTATTTACATAAGTTCAATAAGAATCTATTTTGTTCTATAAAACATGATAAAGGACATTAGTTATTTTGCCAAGGCTTTGGCTGGAATTGCATTTCCAGAAATGTCTGGATGCATTAAGGGAGTAAGGTTGACTTTGTGAAGCCAATAAAAAGCCCTCCAGAAAACTGACCAGATACCCATCAGTAACATTTCCTGATCTGTAGTAAGTAATGAAGGTAACTTCCTGACAAGTCTGGGAGTTGAAATATGCTTGGGAACCTCAAGAAAAGAATTTACCCAATGCATACAGGTATCTAATGGCACAGATAAAACCTGAGCTCATGAGAGGCTTTTAAAAGATCTAACCTAAAAATTCCTTATAAAAGGTTCCAGCAAAGCCAATTTTAAAAAAGAGTCCAGATGATTAATAATTATTCTTACTGCACTTTATGCAAATAATCAATATACTGAAAGTACAGTTTATCTTAACACTAAATTAGTTCTGCTATAATTTGTCTTTAGTAAAGAGAGAAATTGGAGAGAAAGAAAAAAATTAATTCAAAGAGAAAAAGGGCTATCACTCACCTGCATTAAATCCCAACCTTGTCTGTACTATTAACTCATAAAATGAAATATAACTGTTTTACTAAAATAATCTGTTAAATGGGACTAAGGAACTGGCCAAAAAATATAAAATTATATACAATAGTTATATTTATTTTAAAGCCTTAAAATTCAACAAAGGTCACCTGTTAAAAATTTGTACAGTATTGAATATTACAGAGTAAGGTGTATAAACAAAGCCATAAGAGCAAGAATCAGTAAACTCTGCCAAGAAACAAACTTTAATTAAATATAAACCTTGCCACCAGTATTGTTCAAAAAATCTTCATTAATCCTCTGCTAAAAAAAAAAAAAAAACTAAGAAAAACTGAATTGAATGGCCACTTGAGTAATTAACCATGTTCTACTGTAACAGCTATAAAACCTCCAACCTGGAGACCAGGTTTGACCAACTAAGTCAGAGAGAAGAAGACCACAACTCTAACCACCAAGCCCCTCAGCCATCATCTTCAATTAAAGATTTAATTTTTCCCAAGAAGACAGTCGGGAATGTTGTAAGCTCATAGTCCCCCCAGGTCCCCCTGCCCTCTCCCCTTCCCCCCACCCTACAGGCCGTCCCAGCCACATTCCCAGGCCCTCTCCTTCCCCCTAGGGTTGCCAAGAACAAGCTTCAGAACAAGAAAGAAAAGTCCCAAGTTTCACAAAACCCCCAAGTTCTCAGTAGATGAACAATGGTGGAAAACTCACAGAGACTTGATTAATTACTGTTATATAGCCATAACCATTGTGATATGAGATATATCCATTGTCAACCAAAGCTGTATTAATCAGTGTTACATGACTGTAGCCATTGCTGTATCCAAGACTACTCAAGCTGTAACCCCCTTTAACCAGCCATGCTTCATTTCTGTAATATGCTTGCACAAAACCTATAAAAGACAACCCACCCCCCCCTACTTGGCTGCTGACTGCCTCTCGAAGCAGCCCCTGTGGCAGGTAAAATAAATTACCAATTAATTACATCTAAGTGGGGGTCTGACTCTATCTTTTCATGTCATAGGGGGTACCATAAGTCCACTGCCTGGCAAGCCTCTGTTTGCAGGCTCTGTTAGAGGCAGGGCACCATGCCCCACCTGCAGGTCTCAGCCCTCAACTGGTAAGCCTCTGCTCACCAGCCCTGCTGGAGACAGGGGAACATGCCCTAGCCCTCAGGTCTTGTTTTACACCCAGCAAGCCATTGCTTGAGGGTTTTGTTGGTATCAGGGACCACACCCTTGCTCTTAGGTCTCAGTCCACACCTAACAAACCTCTGCTTGCAGGGGCTGGGAACGAGCCCTGTCTATTGAACTCAGTCCACACAGGGTAACCACTTTCCTGCTGTGGGTGCTATCAGAGCTGGAGGTTCTGCACCCTGTCCTGCCAGACACAGCCCAAACTGAAGGTCACCACCACTACCAGCTGGGCATAGTCATAACAAAGGACTGCTCCTCCTCCATCCCCTTTCTTCCCCATTAGTTATAGATTCTGTCCTGATGGTTGGTGGTCCACATTATGTCCAGATCTCTCAGGAAAAGACCAAACACTTTGTGCTTTGAAGAGCGCAGAATGTCAGACCACCATGTGAGTTTGTACTTGTTGGGGAAAATATCTGTTCACTTTTATGCCTGACGGGGTGATGTCTAGGTTCATAAATGGGACCTCCCTGGAGAAAGAGACCTGGAGTTTAGTGGCTCTCTCCAGCAAAGTAAAATGAGAGGTCTTTTGTTTCCTGCTCATTCGCAGATAACCTGTGACAGGCCTCCTGCTTGGGGGAGTGGTCTCCTGTCCTCCAGTTGATAGGCTTTGTACCTGAAATTGGTTTTCCTGAATGCTCTTTACTGGAGTTACAGTTTGCTGAAATTCTTTCTAGGCTCAGCTCCCCACCCTTGGCTTCATAAAGTCTGATTCCATCCAGTGTTTCTTCCTCTGCTCAGGAGCCTCTGCTGAGAGTTGCTACCAGTCAATCATCTTCCCAGAATTCCCTGTTGAGTCATTCTTTTTTTTTTCTTTGCAGTTTTTGGCCAGGGCTGGGTTTGAACCCGCCACCTCCAGCATATGGGGCTGGCGCCCTACTCCTTTGAGCCACAGGTGCTGCTTCATGTTGAGTCCATTCTTGATAGAGTCTCACACATAGGCATTCTGAGAGTTTCCAAGGGTTTGGGCTGCTAGTGGCTAAGGGTCACAAACAGTTTATGAATAAGAAGTGTCCCTCTTCTGACCTGTTCTTACATTTTCCACTTAGATACAAAAAGACAGTTACCTAGAGACACTTACAGTCTGTTATGGAAATCTGGTATTGCTACTGAAGCTCTCAGTATATTTTACCACTCCTTTCAGCAAAGTCAACTCACCTGTTGTTGTCATTGCCAGACCTTATCATAGAGCCTGAAAGGGCATCCATAACTCTGCCAAGGAGTAAAAATCATATACATGGAAGTCAGATATTTTGGAAAACAATCAAGATTTTCTTCCTGACAGCATTCCATGACATAAAATATAAAATCAGAAGGAATTGTGATGGGAACCATAGAAACTGTCTCAGGGTAGAGCATTGGGACTTCCACACAGAGCATTCAGCCTCTGTGCTGTGTATGTGGCGGTGATATTCCTTTGAAAGAGAAGAAAGGAAAGAAGGAAGGAAAGAAGGAAGGAAGGAAGGAAGGAAGGAAGGAAGGAAGGAAGGAAGGAAGACAAGCGGGCATAGCATTCATGATTACACTCTTTCTTCTTCCTTGTTTTATCTGTTATTCAGGTCACTCTGGAATCAATTTGAGAAACGTGAGAGAGACCTGAAAATGTAGGGATTGGGAGTTGAATCCAGGTAACAACTTCTGAACAGATACAGAAAAAGAAGGAAAATATCAGAACAATGAATATTGTCATATTAAGGGCTATTTCCTGGTCATCCCTAGTAGGAGCAAAACAAGGACATAAGTCTGAATTGTGTTTACAAGATTCTGCAAACTGAAAGTAGATTATAGTTCAAAATACTTCTTTTCTTTCTTTCTTTCTTTCTTTCTTTCTTTCTTTCTTTCTTTCTTTCTTTTTTTTGTAGAGACAGAGTCTCACCCTATTACCCTTGGTAGAGTGCCATGGCATCACACAGCTCACAGCAACCTCCAACTTGTGGGCTTAAGTGATTCTCTTATCTCAGCCTCCCAAGTAGCTGGGACTACAGGGACTTGCCACAGTGCCCAGCTATTTTTTGGTTACAGTTTGGCCAGGGCCAGGTTTGAACCCACCACCCTTGGTGTATGGGGCCAGTGCCCTACCCACTGAGTAACAGGTGCTGCCCCTTCTTTTCTTTTTTTATGTATTCATTTTTAAAAGATATGAAACTATATCATACAAAATCAAGACTTCTCACCACCCACCACTAATGGCTTGAGTGATTGAATCTCTCCAACTTAACTTTTCTTGTCTATAAATTAAGACATATGCAGAACACATTTTGCATCTGTCAACTTCATAAAATCATGCTGAATATTCACCATTTCATAAATAATGATATTTAGACAACTTGCCCTCTTTGCCTAATGTTATGCAACAAAAATCAGTATGGAACAACAATATAAACTGATATATACATATATATAATTTCAAATAAATAATATAAATATTCTCATTAAAGAAATACAATCCCGTGAAGCCCAGGGAAATTGTGGATTCCCTGCAAAATGAAAATAGTACAGCAGACTCTATGTCCTTCCCAAACTACAGAAGTAGAAATAACAACTCTCTGTTCTGAGAGACTCCAAAGGAATGAGAGCTCTGCCTTAACTGAGGGACACTCTGAGGGGCAGGGCTTCCAGCGGTGGTCTTTAGGGCTGAAGTGGGAAGGATGCTTCCAAGTTCTGTTCTTACCTTTCTACACAGTTGGTTGGGGACATCAGTGCCTTTCTCCATAGAAACCAGCAGCAATTACCTAGTCTAGGCAGGGTCAAATTAGAATAGAAGAGTTTATAAATTAGAAAAATTTATATTGTTAAACTGGCCATACTACCCAAAACAATCTACAGATTCAATGGCGTCCCTGTGAAAATAGCAATTACGTTTTTCACAGAAATAGATAAAAAATAATCCTAAGATGCATATGGAACCACACTAGGCCCCAAATAACCCATGGCAGTCCTGAGCAAAAAGAACAAAGCTGGAGGCATCACACTTCCTGCTTTCAAATTACTCCACGAAGTTACATTAAATTACTCTCCATTGTTGAATAACTGAATCATCTCTCTCACATCTCAAAGGTATCTAAAAAGTTGGTTTTAGACATTCTATTTGGTCTGTCTAGTGACAGTAGAAATGTTCAGCAATTCTATTTTTTAAATCATTGTCATTTGTAAGGCTCTTTAAAAAATGTTTTTGCACTGAAATCATTCTTCAATTTAATTTTTGTACATAACACCTGCCTAGGATATGTTCAACAGGTAAGGCATGAATTGATAAATTTCACAAGAAGTGCTTTCTCCAAGACAAGCTTCAAATGAATACACCAGCATTTGCTCCTGTGACAGGCTTGGGTTGTAGTAACTGTTTCATTAAGTCAGCATTTCCTAAAGTATATATATATATATATATATATATATGTATATATATATATATATATATATATATATAATGGAATACTAGTTTGGGAAATATTAGCAGAAATTAACAACAATAATAGCACCTATGTGCTAGGTGCTATTCTAAATGCTTTACACATAGTAGTTCACAAACTCTCACAACCATCCTATGAGGTGTATGGTATCACTGCATCCATTTCACAGATTAGAGAAATGAGCCAGAGAGAGGGTGAATACCTACCTCTCCAACTGCCACCACCCTGGGATCGGGCAGACCTCCTTTGAATCTGTCTGACTTAAGAATACATCCTCTTAGGCATGACACTTTCCTAAATTTTAAATAAAGGGTGGACTTAAAGTTCTTGTGCAATTTAAAATAGTTTAACATAGTAAATTACACACAAACTTTATGTACACTCTGTATTTAAATAAATTTCAGAAATGGATTATGCATATTTCTGTGCTGCTACTAAGCACAGGGAAACTCTGGGGGAGAGCCAGGCTATCCTGAGCTTTCTAAACTTATCTGACCATGGAACCTCTTTCTCACAGTGGAAATGTGTGAGGAACACATTTTTGGAAGATGTATTAAATGGTATTTCTTTATGTCTTTAAGTATAACTTCTCCCCTCTTGCCAATTGTGGACTCTGATCAATAGCTCAAAACTTTAAGCACAGATACACATTAATTTTATGCAATTCTTTCAGCCTGTCTGTAAAGAAAGGCTGGAGTTTGGATTATGAAATCTTCTTGTCTTGAGCTAAGGATCCACTAAAAGGAAACTCTCAAGTTCTTGGTGGGAATTCTGATGTCCTTGAAGAGAGGCTCATGGAAGTCCGCCTAGGATTGTGAAGAGTGCTTTTTACAGGAAGAAAGACATCTCTAGGTATCTGTTGCTTTTCAAAAGGAAAGGAGGGCTTGGAACATCCATAGATGTTACTTGAAGTCCTTTCAGAAAGAGTATTGCCTGAAGTCTGAAATAGTACCTCAAGAAACGGTTTGGGGGCATAGATATACTTCCCCCAGAACACGCATAAATAGATAGCTGAACTGCCTTCTGAGGAAGGTGGATATTGTGAACTGTCTCAAACTAACTTGGTCCTGCACAATTCTTAAGTGCTTTTTGGTAGTTAAGAGTAACCATGGTAGAAATCTGGGAGAGGAGTAGGTTAGCTCTCCTTTTGTAATCATGCTGTCAAGTTACAAGGAAAGTAGGTCTCATACTAAATATGCTCCACATTTTATTTAACAAAATATTTAGTATTAAGCAGCAAGCCCAATTCTGAACAGTTCATAAGCTCCTGTAAGTTACTGTGTTTCCCTGAAAATAAGACACTGTCTTATGTTTATTTTTTCTCAAGAAAACACACTAGGGCTTATTTTCAGGGGATGTCTCTGTGCCAAAATGCATGGTGTGGCTTTGCAGATATGCTGCATAGCCATGACCATCACTAGGTCTTTTTTTTTTTTCACTAGGTCTTATTATTGGGGTAGGCTTATTTAACAAATGCATAGAAATCCTGCTAGGGCTTATTTTTTGGGTAGGTCTTATTTTTGGTGAAACACAGTATCTGTCCTTTGGGTGCTCTAAACATCAGTTTAAATGAAACCTTCATTCCCAACAGATTCCCAATATTCTAGGGGCTGAAATACTCCTAAACTCATGGCTAGAGACGACCATACAGGGACCAAGGCTAGGGTGTCATCCCTAAGTATACACTACAGGCCTCACTCATATTCTTATATACTATTTGTGCAAGGATAGGCTGATTCTAAAACAGTTCAGCTGATTTCACAGATCTTAAATTTTCATACAATTCTAACATGCATCATCGTGATTTGTAAGCACTAATCTCACTAATAAAAGTCCATATGTTGCCTCCTTCTCTGTTGTATTAGCTGAAGCCCTCAGGACATCATCTCAATGGGCTGACTTCCTAAGTAGAACACCAGCTCATCATCATTGAACAGAGCATCTATATCAATAGGGCAACAAGCCACCTCTACAGGAAACCTTAAAGGGTCTGGCATATGCATGTTATCACTGCCTAAAAAGTATGATTTTTTAGGAAATTAAAGGATAGAATGAAGTCTTTAAATTGTGAGTTTACTAAATTTCATTTGCATACAGTCAACTTTTATTATGAAAGAAGGAACACATATATTCCCTATTCCATGAACTAAGGCTAAGAATTATGTTTAAAAATCAGTACATTTGGGTTCTATGACCTACCTATTTCTTCCATGGAGTACCATGAGAGATATAAAAGGTTCTTGAATCTCTTCAAGATATTGTTGGTTATTTTGACCCACAGTTAATCTAAGAAAAGGAAAAGCACACATAAATTTTAAACACAAATTATAGTGTCATACATAAAACTTCCTAAGTATAGATCACATTTCTAAAGCCTTGATCCCACAAAATCTACAATGTCATGCAGTTTTATCAGTCCTGTAAAACACATGTCCTATATTTGCCCTTGGTATTTGAGTTCCAGAAACAGAGAAAATAGAGAAAACCTTTTTTGAATATTCAATATAATTTAAGTTTATTTTATATATGAGATACTTTAAAGGTTGTCTACTTGCTACAAGGGACCCAGAACGTGAAAAAAAATCCATTTTTTCCACCCAATTTTATGTCATTGTAAAAATGTATAACATTTCTATATTGGAATATTCTGTAGAGTAAACCAAAGGAATGAGAGAGAAGAGACGTACCCCTCACCATTTGAGAGTGGATTTATGTCAGGCAAGGAAATTGGAAGTCACTGGAAAATAAAAAGACACTGCCAAGTCAGTATTAAACTTATATCTACGCTGAGGCAGCTAAAAGGGGCCACAATCTTCTCAACTCTTGGGAAGGAGAGAAGAATAAAAACAAATAGAAAGCTACTTTTCTTTGTAAAAATGTAAATAGATCAATTTGGGCGTTAATGTTGGTTTCAAGTTTGGGGCCAGGAGAAGACAGCAGTTAAGTTCATTGCTTTGAAATGTGCAATGTGGTAGGAAATCCCAAAGGTCTCAGACTGCTGGCTCGTGTTCCACAGATGTGGCTCAGGCACGTCTTTGTATTGGAATGAGGGCAGTCCCATGCAGAGAGATTTTGCTGGGGCCACTGCAGCTGCGAAGGAGCTCAAGGCAGTAGGGTGGGAGGATAAAGATAGTCTCAGGTCTTGTGACTCAGGTTCAATATTTGGGTGCAAGTTGTCCCTTTCTCAGGTCTGTACTCCAGACAAGAATATAATAACCTCAAATGATGTGCCTGAACAAATTTGAGTGTACTATTGTCATCAAATTATTTACCTAATGTTTGAGTCTAGGATGAGTTTTGTTTAAGTGCTTTATGCCCATGCTAAGAACCAACTGTCAGGAATGTGAAAGGGTTATGTATTTCTGGGTGGTGGTTTTATTGCAACAAGCATTTTTACCCTTAGCAAGATTCTTGATATAAATCATTTCACTGTAGGTAAAGTCAGTTGACAAGAGCACAAGTTTGCAAAAGCACTGCAGTCATGATCTTGGCCCTCTAGATTTCCTCTCTGCCTGCACCTGTCTCTCTCCCTTTATTTTAAAAAATAAACTACTTGCTATTAAGTTTTGGATAATTCTGTAGCAAATTAGTAAATTCTATTAAAAAAACTGCTATCATTTCTATATGCTACAATGTAAGTTTCTTGAATTGTTCAGAGAATTATTGTCAAACTATACATCCAACAAGGGATTAATATCCAGAAATTAAATTGTCAATTATGTATTTTGATAATTGGAATGCAAAGAAATCAGCAAGAAAAAAAGAACCTCATTTAAAAGTGGGCAAAATACATAACTGACATTTTCAAAAGAATACATAAATGACTAACAATATCTGAAAAAGCACTCAGCTTCAATAATTGTCAGGGAAGTGCAAGTAAAACTTACTCCGTTATTAAAAAGGCAAAAGAATAACCAAGGTTGGTGTGCATGTGGTGAAAACAAAAGATTATTACTGTTGATGGGAATATAAATTAGTACCAGCTCTTTGGAAAACAGAATGGAGATTCCTCAAAGAACTGAAAGTATGCTTGCCATTCATTCCAGCAAATCCACTACTGGGTTTCTTCCCAAAGGAAAAGAAGTCCTTATGTCAAAAAGACACATACACTCATATTTTTACCACACCAGAATTCACAATTGCAAAGATACAATATCAACCTGAGTGTCCATCAACTGATAAGTGGATAAAGAAAATATGCCATAGATATACTACGAAATATTACTCAGCCATAGAATAAAATACTATCTTTTGCACCAATTTGGATGGAACTGGAATCCACCGCTTTGACTTATCTCAGGAATGGCCAAAACACACTGCATGTACTCACATGTGAGAGCTGAACGATGAATATGCATGTCACACAGGGTAGTATAAGGGACTTCAGAGACTCAGAGTGGGGAAGAGGTTAGGGGATCAGGAAACTACCTATCAGGTAAAAGTTATACTATTCAGGTGACAAGTGTACTGCAAGCCCTGACTTCACCACTATACAATTCATTCATGGACCAAAACACAGCTATATCCTTAAATCTATTGAAACCAAAAAAGAAAAGAAACAAAGAAAAATAAATAAATAAACAACATGACTTCACTCATGAAAAAACTAAAAGTAAAAGACATATCTTCCTCTTCCCTGAGCCAGCCAACTATATTTCCCCTGTTCACCTAAGCCCACTAGGTACTCTGCCCTCTGCAGATTATTGCTATGTGAATTTTAAATTAAAAAGTACAACCTGCATTGTGCCCGCATGTTTCTGTAACATGAATTAGAGCAGAAAATGTTATTAATCACATGGAAGGAAATTGAAGACATATTCTGTGGTCTTCTCCACCAAGGATAGCCTAATGTGGGGAAGTAAGGGTAAAAGCCCTTAGTTAGGCTGCTGTACTGCCACTTGCGACCTTTTCTGGGATGTTTAGAAAATACTAAAAAGCACCTGCAGCCGTGTCCTCTAGTCTTTACAGAGCTCTAAGCTTGGCAGGGTGACACCTTCTGTGTCACCAGGGGTTGGAGCTCTATGTTGGCACCCTCAGCCTTTCCCTGAAATATTCTGTATTTCCTCATTCAAAAAAGCTTCTGAGGAAACCCCCAGATGTCCAAGCTGCTGACCTGGTGGTGCAAGTGTTTAGTGTGCGGAATACTAAGTTGCTAAACTGGAGTGGTCTGCCCCAACCACGTATGCACAGAAAGATGAGCTGCTCTTTTGTGTCTTCCCCCACAGTGCTAACAGTGTCCCAAGATTGGTTTGTGTATAAGACAAGGTTAGTGAGTAAAACTCTCCATCGTATGTGTACATCTTAGAGAAGAGGATGAGCGAGGAAAGCAGAAATCCTCATGATATGTGAGGAGGGCAAGAAGAATTTCTGATGGCAACAATATTCAAATGCAGCAACTGGAAATTCATCACATGAAATCATTATCAGAAGTGGTGAAATATGGTTTATTTCAGAACAAAATATATTCAGTATCTTTGAGGACAGCAGAAAGATTATTATTGAAAAATGAAGAGTAACTCAAAGTTCACTGGCACTTTTCCAGGAAAGAAGCACAAAAAGCTTTTCAGATGTAGAAAGACAGCATATATAATCCATGCATTGCAAAGACTGAAAATAGTTGAAAAAAATTTGAGGACAGTGTTGCACATAGAGAAACCAGCCCAGAGCATATACTAACACAGAGATGGAGGTCTAAGCATGGAACCTGAGAGTATTTCTATTTCAGAGGGAAAGAATCCAAGGAGAGTGATAAGTGGATGAATACAAATTATGGAGTTATCATAATTTAGACCATTCTTTCACAGACAAGATGCACCAGATGGGATGTTGAAATTCTAGTACTATAAAGATAGATGGCTAGGGAGTTCTTTTTATTGCAGTAATTATCCATTCCTTCATCTTACATCTAAGCTGAAGGAATATTAGAAGATATTTGTGGGCAGGAGACAGATGATGACTATGACTATGCTTTTAATTATCTCTCAAAACAAAAATCATCCAGATACAAATGAGAGAGAAGATGAAAGTCATCATGTCAATAGTATCAAAGTGTCGGAAGTGAGAAGTAACAGGTGCATAAATGTGGAAGAGAACTAAGGAGTGAAATCATAAGCGATTATTTCTAATCACTTGTTTGAAGTAGAAAAATTCAGCCATAATTTCTTATCCATATGTCACTATTTCATGTCAATGTGAAAAAAACTCCTTCTTTTTTCAACCACATGCATGCAAAAATAGGACCAGACTTTTCAACTTTTATCCAGATTTGATATCACTTATTGGGCCCAATACATACCAACTTTAAAAGATTTTATGTAAGAGATCACTATTAATCCTCAGTGTTTTGGCAAGCTTATTTTATTATTTATTTTTATTAAATCTTTGCTGTCTACATTAATACAGTCATGGGGTATAATGTGCTGGTTTTATATACAATTTGAAATATTTCCATCAAACTGGTTAGCATAGCCTTCATGGCATTTTCTTAGTTATTGTGTTAAGACATTT
>CAUYTI010028071.1:0-31807 GCA_963575145.1 Galago senegalensis
CATTCAAGAAAACAAATTACAGGTACAAAGCCTATCAACTAGAGGATGGGAGACCTCTCCCTCAAGCAGGAGGCCTGCTGTAGGCTATCTGCGAATGAGTGGGGAACAAAAGACCTCTCATTTTACCTTGCTGGAGAGAGCTGCTAAACTCCAGGTCTCTTTCTCCAGAGAGGTCTCACTTATGAAGCTAGACACCACCCCAGCAGGCATAAAATCGAACCAATATTTTCCCCCACAAGTCCAAACTCCCAGTCCCCCCTTTCCCCCTCTAATGGTGGTTTGAAGTTCTGCAACCTGCAGAGCACAGAGTGTTTGGTCTTGTCCTGAGAGATCTGGGCATAGTGTGGACCGCCAACCATCACAACGGAAACTGTGACTAACTGGGAAGAAAGAGGGTGTGGGAAGAAAGGGACACTTGGCAGAATGAAGAGCAGTCCCCTGGTTATGACTATGCCTAGCTAGCAATGGTGTTGATCCTTGGTTAGGGCTGTATCTGGCAGGATGGAGTGCAGAACTCCTGGCTCTGATGGCACCCACAGAATGAGAGTGGTTGCCCTGTGTGGATTGAGTTTGGAAGACAGGGCTTGTCCCTAGCCCCTGCTGGGCCTGTAAGCAGAGGCTTGCTAGCTGTGGACTGAGACCTGAGAGCACGGGTGTGGCCCCCTAATTCCAACAGAACTCATGAGCAGTGGCTCACTGGGTGTGAACCAAGACCTGAGGGCTCCTGTTTCCAGCAGGGCTGGTGGGTGAGGACTGAGACCTATGGGTAGAGTGCGATGCCCTGACTCTAACAAAGCCTATGAACAGAGGCTTGCCAGGCAGTGGACTAAGACTGGCAGGTGGAGGTGTCTTAGCAAGCAGAGGCTAGCTGGATATGGACTGAGCCTGGTGGGTGGGGGTGTGACCCCTGGCATCAACTGGGCCTGTGAGCAGAGAAGTGGACAACAGTGTGGACTGAGTCTGGTGGGTGAGAGTGTAGATCCCTGGCTCCAATTGTGCTGTTGAAGACTCTTGAATCCCTCTCGGTTGAGCAGGGTTTGCACTGCCTGAGACAATTTAATTGGAACCCATGTCTGGAACTGTCCACTCGAGGATATTCTAAGGTTGACCTCTGAAGTTCTATGGCAGAAAAGAACTGAAGGTTAGGTACTGGGCACCGCAGTATCTCTTCATAGTTGAGATTTAAACCTAATACTGTGGTTTCATAGGATAAGGTAAAGGTTGGCTGATATCAAAACAGAGCTAGCTTGTGCTATATCACCAAGTAGGTCCTCAGAGTCTCTGGCCAAAACACTGAAAGGGGCCTTTGTAAGGTTGTGGGAAATAAGCCACAATTATAAAACCCAGCACTTTGGTAAGGGGCTATCTCTACTACCTGGGAACCCCAATTCAATTACACCCTACCAGTTCTAATAACCAAACAGTGGAAAATAAACATGGTGTAGACCCAACAGAAGAACTCTGGCAACATGAATGACCACAGTAGATCAACTACCTTCTCACCCAAGAAATGACAAAGGAGATACAACTGAAGATGCCATGCATAGACAAATGGCAACAATGTCAGAAATAAAATTCAGAATATGGATTGCAAATAAGATAAATAGAATGGAAGAAAAGATAGAAATTGAATTCCAAAGAGTAGTTCTAAAGTTGTCTCAAGAAATTAATGAATTCAAAGCCCAAGTTACCAAAGATATGGACATAATGAGAAAAGAGATAGCAGAGCTCAAGGAAACAAAAAGGTAATTGAGGACCTCCAAAATACAGTAGAATCCCTCAGTAATAGAGTTGACCAGGCAGAAGAAAGGATCTCTGAAACTGAGGACAAAGCTTTTGAACATTCTCAAACACTCAAAGAGGCAGACAAATGGAGAGCAAAAACTGATCATCCCCTGAGAGAGTTGAGAGAGTTGTGGGATCACTCCAAAAGATCAAACATTCGTCTTATAACATTCCTGAAGGAGAAGAGGATGGTTTTAACGGTACAGATGCTCTATTCCAAGAGATTTTGGAGGAGAATTTCCAAAGCATTGCAAGAAATACAGGACTTCAGATAGCAGTTTCAGAACCACAGTAAGACTCAATTCAAATAAAACATTTCCTAGACCCATTGTGATTAACTTTGCCAATGTTAAGACAAAGGAGAAAATTCTGCAAGCAGCTAGATATAAGAAAAGCATCACCCACAAAGGGAGAAGTATTAGAATGACTGCAGATCTCTCAACTGAAATGTTTCAAGCCAGAAGAAGATGGTCATTGACCTTCAATCTCCTGAAACAAAACAACTTCCAGCCCAGGATCCTGTATCCAGCTAAACTGAGTTTCATTTGTGATGAAGAAATCAAATACTTTAATGACATAGACATGTTGAAATTTGCCATAAATAAACCAGTTCTCCAGGATATTCTCAGACCCATCTTCCACAATGACCAGCACAATGCTCTACCTCCAAAGTAAACTAGTAAACCACCTAGAAATTTTTGAATAAAACCCAACTTCCACAGTGGTGAAAGGATTTAAAATGTCCACTGGACATCCAAAAATCATGATACCCATAACACAAGGCTTATCAATTCCCTCAATTAATGTGAATAGATTAAATTGTCCTCTAAGGAAGCACAAGCTGGCTGACTGGATACATAAACTCAGACCAGATATCTGTTGCATACAAGAACCTCATCTTACCTTAAAGGATAAAAATAGACTCTGGATGAAGGGATAGACTTCTATAGTACAGGCAAATGAAAACCAGAAAAAAGCAGGGGTTGCAATTTTAGTAGCAGATACAATTGGCTTTAAACCAACAAAGATAAAGAAAGATAGGAAAGGTCACTACATATTTGTCAAGAGAAACAACCAACATGAAGAGATTTTAATAAATAACATTTATGCACCCTATCAGAATGCTCTTCAATTCATAAAACAGATCCTAATGGATATGAACAACTTGATATCTTCTTGCACTATAATATTTGGAGATTTTAACAACCTTGTGACAGTTTTGGATTGATCCTCCAAGAAGAAACTAAGCAAAGAAATATTAGACTTAAACCTGACCCTAGAACAAGTGGACTTTACAGACCTCTACAGAAAATTTCACCCTAATAAAATTGAATATACATTCCTCTGATCAGCCCATGGGTCATCCTCCAAAATAGATCATATCCTATGACACAAATCTAACCTCAGCAAACTTAAAAGTGTAGAAATTATTCTTTGTATCTTCTCAGACCACTGTGGAATAAAAGGTGAACTCAACAACCACGGGAATCTACATGCTCAAACAAAGTCATGTAAACTAAATAATCTTAGACTGAATGATAGCTGGGTGTAAGACTAGATTAAGAAGGAAATCACCAAAATTTTTGAGCAAAATGATAATGAAGACACAAATTATCAAAACCTGTGGGATACTGCAAAGGCAGTCCTAAGAGGGAAATTTATAGCATTGGAAGGCTTCATCAAGAAAACAGAAAGAGAGGAAGCCAACAACTTAATGGATCATCTCAAGGAACTGGAAACATTTCAACCCCAAGCCCAGCAGAAGAGAAGAAATAACCAAAATTGGGGCAGAATTAAATGAAATTGAAAACAAAAAGAATCATTCAGAAGATCAATGAAACAAAAAGTTGGCTTTTTGAAAAGATTAAAATTGATAAACCTTTGACCAATCTAACCAGAAATAGAAAAGCAAAATATCTAATATCTTCTATCTGAAACAATAAAGGAGAAATAACAACAAACACTTCAGAAATTCAAAAAATATTCAATGATTACTACAAAAAACTGTATTCCAAGAAATAAAGGAAATTGACCAATACCTAGAAGCATACCACCTTCCTAGACTCAACCAGAAAGAATTATAAATCTTGAATAGACCTATATCAATCACTGAAATAGCATCATCAATACAAAATCTCCCAAAAAAGAAAAGTCCAGGACCAGATGGCTTTACATCTGAATTCTATTAATCCTTTCAAGAGGAACTAGTACCTATATTATACAAAGTTTTCCAAAGCATAGAAAAAGAAGGAATACTTCCCAACACATTCTATGAAGCAAGTATAACCTTGATACCCAAGCGAGGAAAGGATACAACAAAGAAAGAAAATTATAGACCAATATCATTAATGAATATTGATGCAAAAATATTCAATGAGATCTTAGTAATCATAATTCAGCAACACATCAAAGAAATTATACACCATGATCAAGTTGGTTTTATTCCAGGGTTACAGGATTGGTTCAACATATGCAAATCTATAAATATAATACATCACATCAACAAAATAAAAAACAAAGACCATATGATTCTCTCAATTGACCAGAAAAAGCCTTTGATAATATACAGCATCCTTTCATGATAAGAACACTTGAGAAAATAGGAATAGAAGGGACATTTCTTAAACTTATAGAGGCCATCTATAGCAAATCCACAGCCAATATCATACTGAATGTGTAAAATTGATCAGGTACAAGGCCAGGATGCCCACTATCTCCACTGCTATTCAACATAGTAATGGAAGTCTTAGCCATTACAATCAGGCAAGAGAAGGTGATCAAGGGTATCCAAATAGGGTCAGAGGATCAAACTCTCACTCTTCACTGGTGATATGATCTTATACCTGGAAAATCCCAGGGACTCAACTTCAAAACTCTTAAAAGTGATCAAGGAATACAGCAGCATCTCAGGATACAAAATCAATACTTACAAGTCAGTAGCATTTATATATGCCAATAATACTCAAGCTGAAAATATAGTCAAGGACTCTATTTCTTTTACAATAGTGCCAAAGAAGATGAAATATCTGGGAATTTACCTAACAAAGAAGGTAAAAGATCTCTATAAAGAGAACTGTGAAACTCTGAGAAAAGAAATAGCTGAAGATGTTAACAAATGGAAAAACATACCATGGTCATGGCTGGGAAGAATCAACATTGTTAAAATGTCCATACTACCCAAAGCAATCTACAGATTTAATGCAATCCCTACTAAAGCACCTTTGTCGTACTTTAAAGAACTTGAAAAAATAGTTCTTCGTTTTATATGGAATCAAAAAAAAAAAACATTGAATATCAAATACATTACTCAAAAATAAGAACAAATAAGGAGGTATCACATTACCAGACCTCAGGATATACTATAAATCCATATAACCAAAACAGCATGGTACTGGCACAAAAACAGAGAGGTAGATTTATGTAACAGAATAGAGAACCAAGAGATGAACCCAGCTACTTATCATCATTTGATCTTCGACAAGCCTATCAAAAATAGTCAGTGGGGGAAAGATTCTCTATTTAACAAATGGTTCTGGGTGAACTGGCTGGCGACCTGTAGAAGACTGAAACTGGACTCTCACCTTTTACCATTAACAAAACTTGATTCTCACTGGATAAAAGATTTACGCTTAAGACATGAAACTGTAAAAATACCAGAAGAGAGTGCAGGGAAAACATTTGAAGAAATTGGCCTGGGAGAATATTTTATGAGAAGGACCCTCTGGGCAACTGAAGCAACACCAAAAATACATTACTGGGATCTGATCAAACTAAAAAGCTTTTGCACAGCCAAGAGCACAGTTAAGTAAAGCAAACAGGCAATCTTCAGAATGGGAGAAGATATTTGCATGTTATGCTTCTGACAAAGGTCTGATAACTAGAATCCACAGAGAACTCAACTAATCAATAAGAAAAGAACGAATAACCCCATTTCTATGTGGGCAAGAGACTTGAACAGAAACTTCTCTGATGAAAACAGGCACATGGCCTACAAACACATGAAAAAATGCTCAGTATCCTTAATCATCAGAGAAATGCAAATCAAAACCAGTTTGAGATATCATCTAACTCCAGTAAGAGTAGCCCACATCACAAAATCCTAAAACTATAGATGTTGGTGTGCATGTAGAGAGAAGGGAATGCTTCTACACCACTGGTGGGAATGCAAGCTAATATGACCTTTTTGGAAAGTAGTTTGGATAACACTCCAGGAACTAAAAGTAGACCTACCATTCAATCCTGCAATTCTTCTACTAGGTATATACCAGATGATCAAAAATTATTTTACAACAAAGACATTTGCACCAGAATTGCAATTCATAATAGCCAAGACATAATTCCCATTGACCCACAAATAGATTAACAGAATTGCAATTCATAATAGCCAAGACATAGTTCCCATCGACCCACGAATAGATTAACAAATTGTAGTATATGTACACCATGGAATACTATGCAGCCATAAAAAGGATGGAGACTTCACATCTTTTATGTTTACCTGGATGGAGCTGGAACATATTCTTCTTAGTAAAGTATCACAAGAATGGGAAAAAAAAGAATCCAATGTGCTCAATACTACTATGAAATCAATATATAACCACCTACGCACTCATACGAATGGCAAAACATAAATATAGTCCAAAAGTAAAAAGGAAGAAGAGGTGGGGATATGGGAGGAGGAAGGGTATTTGAGGGGACCTCGCCTAATGTGCATGATGCAATGGTACATTTCAAAACTATTAAGAAATGAGTATAATTGTGATGGATGTGTTACTTAGTCCAATGTAAGCTTTTCACATTGTATATCAAAGCAGTACCCTGAACCCCATATATCCATCAATGTACAAAGTTATGATTTCTTTTTTTGCAGATTTTGGCCAGGGCTGGGTTTGAACCCACCACCTCCAGCATATGGGGCCAGTGCCCTACTCCTTTGAGCCACAAGCACTGCCCCCAAAGTTATGATTTAATAAAAAATTATAATAAGTAAAAATTTAAAAAGAAAGAAAAGAAAAGTCACACACCTGTCACTGCTAGAGAGGGTTGATGAGTTCCATAGAATTAGTGCAAAGCATGAAGGTGTTCCAAGAAGGACTGGGGCACTTCAGGCAGATATTAAGAGGACTTCAGAGGCAGTGCTATTTGAGCCCAGCCTCAAAGGAGGCATAGCATTTAGCCCTGCCGAGGTGGAAAGTGAAAGATGCAAATCAGAAAGCCTCCTTGTTAAGATGCTCAGGATGCATTAGCCCTGGCAGCGTGGTCCAGACTCGTATGAGAAGGTTATCAGCAGTGGGCTTCCTGCTCCAACATTTACAATGTACTTATACACACGCAGAGGGACAGTGTGGTCAGGAGGCGGAGAGGGAGACTCAAAAGCCACAGTGTCCAGGTTCGTAGTCCAACTCTGCCAGTAACCAGCTGTATGACCTTGGGCACATTATTTCAATTCTTTGTACCTCAACTCCCTCAGTTGTGAAATGGGAATAGTTAGGGTACCTACCCCATAGGGTTGTCATGGGGATGAAATGAATGAATCTACTTAAAACACCTTGAATGGCACCTAGAAGGTAATAAATGCTCAGTAAATATTAGCTTTTCCTTCTAATTCTAACACAAACCTGGGAGGGTAAGTGTTATGTGACAATTGAGGAATTAGTGTCTTTCAGAAACCATACAAGGACTTGGCAGAGTTAGTACTAATAGTCCAGTCTCTGTCCTAAATGCATGTTTGATACACCCCAATGATCCCAAAGCGAGAGGACCTCAGATACACTTTGTGACCACTCATGTTTCACACATGGGCATAGCCTGTGGTTCTCAGCTAGGGATGCTTTTTCACATACACATGACATTTAGCAATGTCTGGAGATGTTGGTTGTCATAATTAGGGAGATGCGACAGGCATCTAACGGGTAGAGGTCAATTATGCTGTTAAAAATCTTGCAATGCCGAGGACAGGTCCCCTCAGTGAAGAATGATCCAGCACAAAATTTCAATAGTGTTGAAGGTGCAAAACGTTGACATAGGCTATTCTCCAAAGACGGCTTCATGCTCAGATACTTCAACAAGACTCCCTTTTACATAAAACACTTTGCCGAAAACCATCAAAGCAAAGGGCAAGTGGTGGAGCCAGTAAAATAGCTAAGTGTTGATGGAATTGTTGAGAGTTTTCTTCTTGAAAACAATGCCCATGTTCATGAAAAATAAAAACTATTTAGCAGTTGGGGAAAAGAGAATCACCTGGAACCCACTATCTACCAAAGAAAATTCTAAAAGGCAGATCAGCTGTTGTAAAAGGCCAACAGCACATGCCTGCTGCCTGTGGTATTTAAAGCGTCCAGTTTCTCACAACACACGTGCAAACACACGCACAGATCCATATACATATATATATATATATATATTCAAGAAAAATCAGTTGTTTATTTCCACTGCATCTCAAGGCTGCTTCAAAAGTGCTAGAAAGAAAAGTCTCTTCTTTCTGTAGTTAATCTTCTTTCACTCCGTAAATATCACTTATTCCATTGACTGTCCTATGTATGACTATACTTTCTCTTTTTAAATGGCCATTAAATCAGGTATAAAAGAGCCATTAATTTCTACTATAAATAGTCACAGACACTAAATACTTCATTGTCTGAATTAGTCACCAGTTCACACAGATAAAATTCTCCTCGAAGCTGTGGTTTTATGCCTTCTGTCAGCCACTCTCATCTTTCTGGAGTCCTGGGAACAATAACTCAGTTTCCAAACATATTAACAGTGTTGTAAATAGTCCTGGCCTCCACAGCGCCACCTCGATGGACTGATCGACCTTGTTGCAGTGTCATAAATTTGAAGGCATCTAATGAAAGCTGCCACATCCAGTCGGATATTTTTGTTTGGAGACTTACAGGCAGATCAGAAAAAAGCACTTACCTTGCTGGTTTCCCCCACTTCCACTCTCATCTTTGCTCTGGGAAACACACCATTATTAGATGTTAATAACAATAAGTTATAAAAACAGCATTTAACACTTTCCAATGTATGAGGAACGTTTAAATACATGATTTTATTTGATCCTCACAACAATACTGTGAGCTTGGAGTGGCAGCTCTCACAGAATTATTCCAATTTTCTAGATAAGAGAACCCAGTGCTATGTACTAATGTCATGTAAAAATGGCTTCCAATGCCTGAGGTCAGCCAAGAAGAGCAGGACATGCAGGAGATGTTTTCATGGCAGCACAGAGGCAGTGCCTGCCCCACTTTTGGTTTCCCCCTGAAGCAGAAGCTGAGACTCGGATTTTACTGTGTGAAGGTTATTCTTTCCTTGGGGACATGGCAGGGACTAACCGGCTCTCTGTCCAGACTGAGAGAAAGCTCCCAGTGTTTCAGGTCCTTGCCTGAGGACATTTGGACCAGCGAATGGAAGCAGGAGTGCCCAGGGGGTGCTGACACCTTCCATCTTCAAGTTGCCAATATGAACTGTGCTACTGCAGTGCGGAACCTACTCATGAGAACACATGAGGTCTCTTTCCTGTGCAATTCTGTCTCCAATGGTGTTGTGATTTTCATCTTTGAACTGTAATAGGTCCCCCCTCTTACCTCTGAGGCTACTCCACAGGCTCCTCTTAACCCCCTACTCCCTGGTGGAACACCTCCTCCTCTCTTCAAAGTTTCTTCTCAGATGCCAGATTTACTCCAATTCATGTATGACCGATAGCTTAAACTGTCTCCCATCTTAGGAGGCAAAGCAGATCAAAGTCTTCATCCACAGAGGTCTTCAAAGCTGGCTCTAGGCCTACTGTATATATTGTTTGGTTTGGTCCACCCCAAATTTAAAATTTCAAACTAGCTGTCAAATTTTTGAAATACCAACGTATTTAACTTAAAAAATTGGAAATGGTCTCTTTTACTGAGCCAGTAATCCCAACCCTCGTGAAAGCAAGGGAAGGATCTGCTGGAGTGAAGTGGAAGAGCCTGTCTAGGCAGGGCACACGTTCTACAGGCAGCTACATCGCTGCCACCCCTACTCCCAGCCATCCTCAAACATTCCAGCCACCTGCCTGTTCCTACAGGGTTTTGAATTTATAACATTTGACCTGTAATACATTCACCAAAAGAGAAGATTCTTATAGGTTGTTTCCTTTCGTGGTTATCCTCTGTTCGTGTCCTTGAAATCATACTATCTAGAATGTAATTATTCTTGGCTCTATAAGAAAGTAAGATTTTGTTTTGAGATCTTTGTAACCCAGGCCATTACATAAACTTACATTTAATTTTCGTTAGAATTGTCCTAGGTCATGTTTGAAATTAAAATCCTATAAAGCAGAACCAAATCTGTATTTGAAATAGAAATGCCCAGAAGAAAGAACAAGGGAGATATTTAGATAATTTCATCTGGGCGTGCAAAGTCCTAGCAAGATCCAGCCTTCCATTATCTGTAAGTTGGGAGCCACCTGTTTTTCATGACTGACTGATGGTTGGAATGAGAAGCTCTGAGTTTAATTAAGTTACACGTGTGGGAGGAACACGCTTTGCAGCAGCAGTTAGATTATTAATGGACTCCTATATTGAAGTGTTCACATTTTTGAAAGGCTAATTACCATATAATTTTAGTTTTAAAATATTGCTTTGCCAAGGGTAGGAGATGTGTCATGTGTTATTAAGTGGTATGACTTGGGGGAAATATTGGTTTGGTTACGGCAATCTTTAATATCATTATTTCCCTCACTTTCATACTTGACGAATCTAACTCTTGGCAAAGGAAGATATGCTCCCTGACTGTCAAATACTGAAAAGCCACACTGAGGTTTCTTTGTATTTTTCTGAATTTCTTATGAAGAAAGTCAAACAGCTTATAATTGAGTAAACTAAGTTTCATGTTTGTCATGCTGCCTAAGACCCCTGATCTTATCTGCTGCACAATTTTAACATTTCTAAGGAAAGATTGAACAGGAAATTAAAGGTTCCAAGAGGTAGTCGGCTAATGAGCTCATTGTGGAATTCATTCTATGACTACCCGGGATAGATACACAAGTAAAGCTCTAGTAGATTGCAATGGGGATCACATGATTTTGAGATGCAAAGACCTAATTTAGATTCCTTGTGTTGGAGGTTGTGTTTACTGCATATTCCAAAGTGAAATCAACACATATGCCTTCTACTACCCACATAGTCTTCCAGTGAAAATCATGGTCACTTCAATGACATTTTAGTTTTGCCAAATCAGAGAGAATGAACCTACAGAAAAGAAAATGCATAGTGAGTAATTAGGGTGTTTACACGCTCTGGGAGAAGCCCAGGGACAGGAGATGGTTTTCAAGCAGCACCTCTTCCCAGCAGCCTTTTCCTGGGCCAGGACTCGTTCCATAGCTGTGACCAGCAAGGTTGGTCAGCTTCCTCCAAGATGCCCAGCAGCCTATCTGGACAAGCCCTTCAATAGCTGGCTGAGAACTTTACAAGGATACAAGGATTTATGTTTTCTCCCATTAAATTGCACTTTAAAAAAAAGTTATTCTGCCTGACAGAATGGATAGAACTAAAGAGAAAGCCCCTGTGTGCCCTGGAAGATAGCCAATTTCTTAGGACAATTATGTCACTCTCTTGTCTAAAGCCACACTTTCTCCTGACATGACAAATTTGTAGCAACAAGCTGAGATTCTGCCATTTAATCCTTTGCATAGTAGGTTGTACCAAGACTCCTCATTGTGGGACCAGAAGTGTCCCTATGGAAACCAAAACAACATGAGACATCCTCTTCTCTGAGCTTTCCAAGGTCAGGAGTGTTCCTGCATCTTTTTGAACCTGTGGCAATGGTCCAGTCCTGCATGGTCCAGTCTCTTCTCATGCCCATGTTCTGATACAGCACATACTTCTCCCTAAGCCAGCAGGAGACACAGTGTCAAATCTACCCTGCAGGCTTACCACAATAATTGCTTAAATATTTTCAGTTCTAACTTGTGCTTATGAGTCAGAACCTCACCCTTGATGGGCCCTTATATTTTATATTTTATTGTCTCTAGTTCCAGCTGCCCAATTTCTAAAAGAGGAAGCAAAGGAAACTTTATCCAGCTCTTTATATCTGTTTGCAATATTAAAAGGGCTGGAAAGAATATGAGGCAGGGGAAATACCAAGACTGTGCTCACAGAAATTTCCCAAGACTGGTGACAATATGGTAACGGAGGAAGAAAAACAGCCCGTGTTGAACACCAGAGCTGAACTAGATTCTCTGATTGGCTCTACTTGGGCTTAAAGTTGTTCCAAGTTGCACAAAGATAAAGGTGAGCCTTTGACATTGAAAGAGAAGAAAGCCAGGTGGCCCAGAAAGAGACTGAACTCAGAACCTTGGATATGAAGGATGTAGCTAGTAGCTGTCACGAGAAATGCTGAGAGACTGAGCAAAGTCACTTGACTTACTCAAAATAAAGATACGTACAAGTTAATGAAGTGATGAGGCAATTAATGGGGTAGTATTATGGTCTCTGGGAGCTAACTAGAGGTGCAGACTTTGGGGATACAAAAGAGGGAGAAGAAGTGGTAAGTTTTTAAAAGGCCTCCTAGTTGCCATTCTGCTTCAGACAGAGCGTATCAGCTGTAAGGGCTGCATAGTTCACTCAGCCCTCCAACTCTCCAAAACCTAATTCCTTGATGGCAGGAACGCTGATGCTGCTGATGCTTGAGTTCCTCTGGCAACTTTCCTCAGTGCCTCAGGCTCCCGGGATATGTGTGCAAAAGATCCAGGATAACTCCTTTTTTTCTAAGGACAGGGACCCTCATTAAGACTTATGACCTAGGATCTCACTACAGAAATGGGTGTTGGAGTGCTTCCTTTTTTCCTCTTTCTGTTTTGAGAACTGGAGAGCAATTGTTTAACATCATTTCTTCTTCTTTTCATCATTTCCAATTCCATTCCTGCCGGCTTGCTATCCACACCACTAGTGTGCATTAGCTCTGTGCAAGGGTGGAGGCCTAGGTCCACAGGGCAGGTTTGCTTGCCTGAAGGGTGGTATGTTCAACCTCTGACTACAATTAGCTGGTATAAGCTTTGCCTTACTAGTTCACCTGGAATCTCCTTTCCCTAGGGCTATGCTCTGGCCCCACCCAGAACACTCTGTGTTGCTAAGCAATTTCCTCAACTCATGAAAACTAAGACGGAGCCATGGCTCGCCTCCACTTGGCCCATCTCTGAATTTGAAGTGAGCCAGGGGATCAGGTCAACAGATAAGAGCCTTTGCTCCAGGTGCAGAGGTGTGGATGTTTGGCTGGGTGAGAAAGAAATGAGGTTAAAGAAGGTAAGAGATGCCTATCAGTCTGTGTCGCCTGCTGGCTCAGGGCACTCTCTGTGCTCCTGTGACCTTTTGCCCCCAACTCTCCCCTGAGAACAGTGCTTCCTCTGCAGTCCCCTTAAGTGGAGGATATTGCACTCTTTTTTCTTCCCCTTACATGACACCATTAGATCTTTTATCCCCATTGTGAAAATCTCATTTCTCCCTTCCAACTCATTTCTTCCTCATCCTCTAAATTCTCTTGTGCAGGTGAAACTCAGTGGCACCACTACGCTTCTTCAGCTGTTCAGCATCTCCGTTCCCCACCTTCACTAAGCACTCCAGCACTCATATCACTGTTCAGCATCTCCATTCCCCTGTTCCCCACCTTCACTAAGCACTCCAGCACTCATATCACTGTTCCACTGTTCAGCATCTCTGTCCCTCTATTCCCCCTTCACTAAGTACTCCAGCACTCACATCACTGTTCAGCAGCTCCATCCTCCGACCCCCACCTTCACTAAGTACCCAGGCTGGTATTGGTGATGAGGACTCATTTTGTGTTCAGGCCTTCTCATCTGCTCCACTGCGTTCTTCCATCCATCTCAGCTACATCTTCCCTTGCTGTGTTCTGGTCTATGCCACTTCTTGCTTCACATCTCATTCTTGGATGCCACTTCCTGCCCTCCTAGCTACTTCCTTTGGAAACCACCCCCTACTACTTCCTCTGGAAACCCCACCCCCATTGCCATCTAATGGAAACCCTCCAATCTACTAAAACCACCTATTTTAAACTATCCATATCCTCCAATCCTGGTTTTCATCCTCCAGTTTATCCAGATCAGTTCCCAGGTCACTCTCTTGTAATTTACCTCAAGTTCTACTCTGCTTGGCTTCCGTCATACTGGAATGGTAATACCCGAACCATCACTCTTTCTTGGACATACCTAACCAGCTCCCAGTGGCTGGAAAATGTTAAGTAACTGGCTTAACTACTGTCTCTTTAGATTTGCAGCCACTCACTTTTACCCAGATATTGGATGCTTTTTCCCTGAGGCATATAACCCATCTTTTGAGATTGTTAAACTTAAACTCTTCCATTTTGCTGCACTTTTAACTGATGCTCCTTTCCTGCACAGAATGAACAACACCAAGTGAACAAAGTATCCTCATCCTTCCACCATCCAATACATGAGCCTGCCTGCTCTGTCCCCCACCAAGGAGGAATCTCCTGTCCCTGCCACCAGACTGCCCTCCTTGGTTCTCCTCTCTCTTTCCTGCACCATCATGCTGTTTCTCTTTCCTTACTTGATCACTCAAACATGCTTTAGTAGGGATGGTTTGTTTATTAGAAATGCAATGGATTCACTTTATTCAAATCTTGAAATGTATAAAAAGGTTTACAAAGTAGAGTCTACCTTTCCCAATGTGCACAAATTATCTTATTCCCCTTCTTATCCAGGGTGTCCAACCTGTGGCCCATGGGCCCTACACAGATTATTTGAGGACTATTTCGCTATCTGTGCTGCAAGATATTGTAAAAAGTATGTAGGACCTTTTTTTTTTTTTTTTTACCCATCAGCTTTTGTTAGTGTTTATTTAATGTGTAGCCCAAGAAGATTCTCATTTTTGCAATGTATGGCAGAAAACAAAAAAGGTTGGACACCCTTGTTGGATACCCAGTATTTTCACCTTGTGTACATTCCTTGAAATGCTTTATGCATATGTGTAGCTATGTACAAATATTATGTTGCTTTCCCCCTTTCTAAACAAAGGGAGCATACTGCACACATTCTGTGCTTGTCTTTTTCACTCAGCAATAGGTGTTGGAGATCGTTCCATCTTAGTTCACACCCAGCTTCCTCATTCCTCATTCCACCTAGTTTTGTAGCTCTATGGTGCCATTGTGTGGTTTGTCACAATTTAACCAATTCAGTATCGACTATATGCCATCCTAAAAAATTCAGAAGAAACCCAGAAATACAGTAGCTATCACCTCACGTTGCCCCTTCTGCTGCCTTGTAGTTCCCTGTTTCTCTTCTTACCCAAATTCCTCAAATGAGTTGCACATGCAGCATCTTCATCTTTCTCTTTCATTCACTCTTCCCTTACCTGCAGTCGGGCTTTGTTCTTTGCTGAAATTGTTCTGTTCTGGGTTACCAATCCAATGCCCATTTCTCTTGACTTCATCTTGCTTGACTTCGCAGCAGCATTTCACATAGATAATTACTTTTTCCCTTGTTTCCCAAATACCGTACATTTACAGTTTCCTATCTTCCAGTTTGGGGGAACTTTCTCTATCTACCTATGCTTTTCTGGAGTACTTGAGGTCCTCTTGTCCATTGATTCCCTGTCTCTAGTGACCTCATGCTGACCTTTGGCTTTAAATCTACATGCTGATGGTCTCCAAACGTGTATTTCCAGCACAGGCCTTCTCTGAACTCCATATTTAACTGCCAATTGAACTGTCCTCACTTGGATATTAAATGAGAATCTTAATCTAGACTGAAAACAGAACTGCTGATCTTCCTCTCCCTCCTAAAGTCTGTTCTTTGTCAGATTTCCCTCCCCAGGACATAGCCCCACTACCCACCAGTCCTAAAGACCAAAACCCAGGAGGCACATTGATCCTTCTCTTCTAGCTGCCAGTCCACGTCCCAGTTTTTTTCATTTTACCTGTAAACATACCCAATTATTTCTACTTCTACACACATGGCATCAGCTGCCACGTTCCTCTGTTGGCCTGCTCTGATAACCTCCTGAAACCTCTCTGTTCCAGCACTCACTCTCTCTAGTCCATTTTGCTCAAGCAGCCAAATCAATCCCTTTAAAAATGTAAATGTAAGCTCAATGCTCATAGCTCAGCCTTTAGGGTGTCAGCCACATGCACTGGGGCTGGTGGGTTTGAAATGGCCAAGCCTACAAACAAACAACAACAACAAAAATAGCCAGACGTTCTGGTAGGTGCCTGTGGTCCCAGCTACAAGGGTGGCTGAGGCAAGAGAATTGCTTAAGCCCAGGAGTTTGAGGTTGCTGTGAGCTGTGATGCTAAGCACTCTACAGAGGGCAACATAGTGAAACTCTGTCTCAAACAAACAAAAAAAAAGTAGATGGAATCCTGTAGATCTGATCAGAACATTCTCCCGCTTATAACCTTCCTATGGCTTTTGCACTAGATCATTTATGATGGCTGCAAAGATCCCACAAAAGCTGGCCAGGGCTTCCATTCCTGCCTTTCTTCAACTACCTCCAGCCCCAGGCACACTGGCCTCTCTTCCTCTTTCACCTGGCTGTTCCTTCTACCGAGAATGCACTTCCTTTCAGCAGGATGTGGCTGCTTGTTTTCATCTTTGAATCACAGCCCGGCATTGCCACCTCAGAGAGGACCTCCCTGACCTTGCCCTGTTTATTGTCTTCATATGAAGTGTCATACTCTCGTATCATCATATGTATTTGTTTACTTTTTATTTCTGTCTCCCCCACTGGAAGAGAAGCTCTAAGACCTATTTATGTCTCCTGTAGTGTTTAGGCCATGGAACGGTGGCTGGAATTTCCTGGGATAGTAATAATTCTTTGAAGACAAAATTATTTCAGAAACTATAAAACTGTTTATTTCCTATCTATCCCATCTAAACATGAAGCTCTATTTGAATGGAGTCTTTGTCTGTTTTGGTCAACTGATACATGCCCTGGGCCTAGGATGGTATAGGTTTATATCATAGTGGGCACTTAGCAAAGGGGTGCCACAAGATTTTTGTTAAAGCCACTCTCAATTGTAGTAGCCTACGGATATTGGCACTATATTATTCTTCTTGGTATGTAAGAAATAAAATCAAATTTCTTTTTCTTGGGGGAAAAAAAAAAACCTATAAAACTGCCAAAGAAATTTTGTCAAATATACTGATTTTACCAACAGCCTCCCAAATACTATATATTTATATTCTACTTAATTTTTTTTCATCTTCTTTTAAGGTACCAAAATGTTTAAGATTAGGACAAAAAATATATTCATTAGTTGTTCAAAATCTATGGATTTTTCTGTATTTAAAGTGCCTCTTTTGAAAAATCCAAAATTATTTTACTTGTCCTACAAATTCATACAGAATTTTTAAAAAATTTTATTGTTGCTTATTTTTTATTTTTCTTTCTTTGCTTTTTTTTGTTTCTGTTGTTGAGACAGAATCCCACCCTATGTCCTGAGCAGAGTGCAATGGCATCACAGCTCACTGCAACCTCAGACTCAAGCTGTGGACATTCTGCTGCCTCAGCCTCTGGAAGCCGCTGGGATTACAGGTGCTCGCAGTGGCACCCAGCTTGACTTTTCCATTTTTTTTAGGAGTTGGGGTCTCACTCTTAGAATTTTCTCTAGTTTATTTTTTTACGCTTTGATGAAAGAAATTAAATAAGGTCCTGTTGTATCATATATTATTTCAGTCAAAAAGTTCATAACATTTAGGAAAAAAAAATCTTTTGGGGGATTGTATAACCGACACTAATAGTTTCAAACACCAGATTTATAGAAATAACACACATGAGACTGCATCTTGGTGTCTGACACATATTTATTGTGGCCACATACTAAGATCTTTAACATCAGTTTAAGGAAAGAACAGCTCTTCCATGATTATCACTGGCCATATCACTACTTCTCACCACTTTTTCCCTCCACCTCTATGTCCATTCCCATAAAATGTGGCATATTCTCCCCAGAGCTTTCTTTTTTTAAAAATTTTTTTATTAGATCATAATTGTGTACATTAATTCTATCATAGGATATAATGTGTTGCTTCCATATACAGTTTGAAAAACTCTCATCTAACTGGCTAACATAGCCATCGTAATGCAAAGCAAGCCATATATATGTGTTCAAGTTTGGATAAATAAATGCTTGCCTCCTCATTGTTTGCCATTTGTACCTCAAAGCTCCCACTGCCTGGTTCGCACCTGTGCAGCCTCTAAAGGTTCTGGGGCTTGATTTAGTTTACAGCCAGTTAATTCATATGTATGAAGCCACTGCTGTATATTATAGGGGCAGGGCCCTCTTTTCTATAAATTATGAAATCTATTGGAAAGCCTGATTGCCTGTTAGTGAATGTGAGCTCCCTGAACATTAATCCATACCAGACTGCAGTCAACAAAGTCCTGGCATCTCGCCAGCACTGGATCACTTTTGACTGCGAGTCAGGTCCACAGAGTTGGACAAGTGTGGAAGATAGATCGCAGAGTAGCCTGCATGCCTCTGACAAGATGCAAAGGACGGTGGTGACTTTAGACTGAAGACACCCGAGAAAGACTCAGCACAATATATTCCTGAAGACCCTGACAACTGAGAGGCAGCAGCAAGAGCTGTATTTGTCTGGAGTAGCGGAATCAGAGAGAATGGCAGAAACACCATCAACGGGGGGCAGAAGGCACAACAACTCCAGGTCAACAAAGCACAAGGATCCAGGAGAAAGAAAGTAGCTGCATGAAGACATGCAGGTCGTGTGCATCTGACCTAGAAGACTGTGTGTGTGTGTGTGTCCACATACACATCTACCAGAAACAAGGCCACTTTCCTTCCATGGACAACCCACTTGTCGGGGATGTCATTATTCTTTTGAAGTCCTCCATAAATCCTAGAATTGCACTCTTTTTTTTGCTATAACATTAATGCATTGCCTTTGCTTAAAAATAAAATATATGTGAAGTTTTTCTAAAATATGTAGATTAAATTTGAAATCCCCCAATACCATGTGCTCCTGGCCTAGAACTAAAGGTTCCATCAAGTTTTCTTCTATACTCTTTGAAGCATTTCTCAAGCTTCCCCTTTATTTTCTTTCTCCAAGAAAATACCATGCTTTGAATGCCTACGCTCATGGGTGAGGGGAGCAGCTCTCTAGCTTCAACTTCTACCCACCCATTACCATACTGTTCCTCTTAGAGCACCTTCTCCTATTGGAAAGCCCCACTGACTCCCTGGTGCCTACTGCACTGAGTCCAGACCTCCTCATCCATCCTCATCCAGCCATACTCCCTACCTGGGTCTCCAAGCCAGCTTGGCCCATTCCCTGCATTCGCCTTATTCTTCTACCTTGGGCTTGTGCCCATGCGGTTCCTTCCTGGTTGGTGCACCATCACTGTGCATTCCATCCTTCTTCCACTCATCTCCTTTCTTCTGATTCGCTACTGCCCACTTCACACCCCATTTCCTCTATGAAACATCCCAGAAGCTCTTTCCTTTCCCTAAATTACTTTTGAGCCATGTGGTTTAGCATTTATTATTTTCTGATTATTTCAGGAGTGTTCGTCCCACCTTATCCAATTAGAGAGAAAGCTCAGGAGGTTGTGGAACTTGCCTTAATAAATCTATTGACCCCACAGAACGTGGTATCAAGTTGAACATGTGGGAGATCTCAGTGCACAAATGCATGGGAAATGACCAAAGTTTACTTCTCACTTAAATGCTCATCTCCCCATTTTTCTTTTATGTAAGATTGACTTTCATTTTCTGGTTTTGGTTTGTGACCCTATAATCATTTTCTTTTATGTGGTCATGAAAATAAAGGTAGAATTATCTCTAGGACAAGGTCACTAACAGGCCTGGGATATTGACTAGATCTTTACTTTCAGGGATAAGAATGTTTTTAAGTGTGTCTTATATATTTGGAAAGATACTTTCCTCTTAAAAAAATCAGCCCTTAGAGACATATCAGGTAATTAAGTCCTACCTTATAGGGGTTTGAGATCCCCTGGATTTTAACCTTAGACATTTAGCCCATATGCCATTTTGACAAATCATGAAACATTCTTTTTCTCATGTTAGCACAGAAGAAAATTTTAAAGTAAAGGGTAAATCTATGGTGTATGGCATATGGAGGTCGAGATCTTACATGCATTTTCAGCATTAAGGCAGAACAAATGGACTGCAAGCTTACAAAGAAAACAAATTCAGAGCAGTAACCTTTGAGAACTGCCAAATTGCTGGCAAGATGAAAACGGGGCTGCATTTGAGAAATTATTCAGCGCTGCACTTCTTGGAGAAATGCACAGTACAGAGAAGTATATGTGTTTTCTTTCAAAACTCTATTTTTAATATTCATAATGACACCAACTGAAGAAAATGTGACTATCTGTGGAACACACAGTAAATGGTAAATGGTGCTGGTGGTGGCGAGGAGGCGGGGGACATAAAGTGGAAATAGAGGCTCTGGTGAACCAAGTATATTTTTGAAATATCAAACAGACACATTCAGCCTGGATTCTGAAGATCACTATGCAGGGTGAGAAGAGAGTCGAAAATTTGCCCGGAAAAAGTCTGAAAGAAATCACAGCAAATGGCAGGCTGGATTCTCTGCCGTGTAAAAGAAGGGAATATATGAAAGAAAATGTCTTTCTGCCTATCATAAAAATAGCAAAGTTTCCAGCATATGCTGCTATTTTGCTTTTTTATTTGGCAGACCATGTGCGACGCGTTATGGGTGGGGCCGTTCCTGCATGGACGTTGCAGCCAAGGATGATGAATGCTCAGACTATTTTTCCTGACCTTACATGCATTGACTTCTTTTGTTTTCCTCGTGAGCCTTACCCTAGTGCTTGCTTTCAGATGGGCTTCCCAAGCAGCGCCATACAGGATCCTGTTGGCGATATATGAGTAATTTTGTTTAGATAAAACTGATCCGTTTTTGAAATGTGTTCCTTTATTTCATGCGCACACGAGAGAGCAAGCCAATGAGAATCTATGTAACGTGAGGTTAGTAAAGTGGCAAACACGTATAAATAAAAACTCAATTCTTTTGCCCACTCCTTTTCCCCAGGCTTTAAACCCAATACATGGATATATACTATACTTCTCCTAGTTGCTATCCATGCATGTATCATCTTGAGGTCTATTTTGGTCCCTCATTTATTTTCAGATTCATTTTTTCTACTCATGTATTTCTACATATGGATAAAAGTCACACTCTTCCTATTTTTAATATCTGTTTGATTGTTCTGTGTTCTTAACATGCCATAGCTTGCTTGGCTGTCTACCTGGTGTAATGCATCTAAGTTATTATCAAATATACACTGTTGATACACCAATGATGCAGACATCTTTGTCAGAGATCACTTATTTATTTCTTCCTTAGGTTGTTTTCTTTGAGGCGTTTTTCCTAAACTTGAATTCTCGCATGAAAGAGAAATGAACCATTGTTCAGCAGCTCTTGTAGCCTACTTCCCCTTTACTCTCCAGAAAGCTTCAGTCGATTTGTTTTGCCAACAGTCCCTGAAAGTACATCTGCTTTCCCATAATCCCTATAAAATTGAACTTTCTCACAATTATGCATTTCTTTGCTAATTCGAGAGAGTCATGATTGACTCTTAATTCAGAGCTCTCTAATTTCAACAAAGGTTGTGATTTTTGTATAATTATTTATTTCTTCACATACTAACTCTCCGTTCATCTCTTTTGAACACTTTAACTTATGTTTATGCGCATTTTTAGATATTTTTGTAACAGAGGAGAGAGTAGGGGTTGAAAGTGTAGCTCAGGAGTCAAATTTGGGGATTTGAATACAGACTGTGCCCCTTCTTAGGTAATAAACTTTGGCTCAATTTCCTCATCCATAGAGTGGCAATACTAATAGTACCCATCTCGCAGAGTTACTGTGGCAATTAAATGTATTAATATATGTAAAATGCTTAAAACAGTGTCTGGTGCATGGTAAACCTATGTGTTTACTATTATAAATAAGCTTTTAATGTTAAGTTTGCAGCTTATTTTCCCACTCTGTGACTTCACTTTATTCTATGATATTATTTGAAATATATATATATATATATATATATATATATACACACACACATATACACACCCTTTAAAATTTTTCTTTTTTAGAGACAGAGTTTCATGCTGTCACCCAGGTTAGAGTGCAGCAGTATGATCATTACTCACTGTAACTTTAAACTCCTGGGCCCAAACAATTCTCCTCCCTCAACTTCCTGAGTACTTAGGAGTACAAGTGCATGATACCATACCTCCCATACCTGACTAATTTATTATTTTATTTTATCATTATTATTTTTTGCAGTTTTTGGCTGGGGCTGAGTTTGAACCCACCACTTCCAGCGATGGGCCTGGTGCCCTACTCCTTTGAGCCACAGCATCACCCCTGACTAATTTATTTTTTGGCTAGAGATGGGATCTCTCTATATTGCCCAGGCCTGGCCTCAAACTCCTGGCCTCAAGCAATCCTTCTATTCCAACCTCCCAAATTGCTAGGATTACGAGTGTAAGCCACAGCATCAGCCCCTACCTCGCCCAGTATGCCTTTTTCTTTGTGTTCAAAATAGCTGTCTTTTACCTCTCACTTTTAACTTCTTAAAACATCTAGCTACAGTTGAGTATCATACTAATTGCAAAATAATGCCAGAAATAAGCAAAGTTCAGCTTGCTATGGAGACTTCAAATGGAATACTTAATGTACAAAAGCCATTTAAGTCACACAATATAGATTCAGATATTGTCTTCATAATGTCAAAACTTTCTGATAAAAAATGGGAAAGACATTGATAATTCCCCTTCTTCACACATTATAATAAATATTGAGATGTTTGGAATGAGCTGTTTGCTTGCCACTGTGTAGGCACAGCTCCAGGCTCTGGGTATCAAAAGCATGGTGACAAGCAAATGAAACACACTCTACCAATTGGTATTGACAAAATTCTGTCACTGCAAGTGCCTACTCCACTGATATTCGCTATTTTTTTCTCAGAGAAGTGAAGGGATAATTGCAAGCTGTCTCTTTGGCTGGCATACAGTTTGGACCCCCAATTCTTTTTCTACCTCTTAGTTAGTTCTCAGGTTTTAATAACTGCTACTTACTAGTCTTGTCCGCTGAGCATGGTGTCTGGAAGACATTCAATTAAAGGAAAATCGCATTTACAAACCATATTAGTGGAGAACCCAGGACTATACAATATGAGGAATATCATGATCTGGTTCATCATATTTTCCCTATTCTCTTTCTTCCCTTTGATTTTTAATCAATGTGTTTCATTGTGTGCATGGTCTCATAACACCTTTGAATGTATCCATAGGTAATACAGTGTGGACCACAGTGCTGGAGAGGCGTCCCCAGGACTCTGAGAAGTAGGCTGATAAAATCAGCATTTGTTGGATGAACTCAGCTACACAGAAAAGGCACCTTAAGAAATGTGGCCCATGTTAAAAGCAGTAAGATCTGGTCTTGGCATCAACTTATCAATGGTGTTAACATTTTCTAAGAAAATATATTTCAATACTGTGAAATCAGCAGCTTGGAAACCCAGAAAATGAGTATGAGAGACAACGTTTTCAGAGTTCCTGTTAGTCATCTGCAAGAAGCTCACTGATCAGTGTGAGAAAGTGCATTAGATCCTCAAGGGGCAGAGGGAGTATACTGAGTAAAGATGGGCATTAAGCTTATGTTCAAATCCCAGTTCCACCACTTTCTGATGACTTCAGGAAAATTACTTAACCCTCATGGATTTGTTTTCTCATCTATAAAATGGGGATGATAATAGTAATGCTAACTTCCTGAATAATGAAGTAATGAAATAAGTTAGTACATAAAAGCATTTCAAATGCTGCCTACCAGAGAAGAACTCCAAAGCCTATAGGATGTGCCTACCATACAGTAAGTGCTCAATAAACGTTAGCTATTATTGCCTGGTGCCATGAATCGTAAGTACCATTCTGCTTTGATGATATAATCACAAAAGCCACTTTCTGATTATCAAGTGTCTTCTTCCCAGGATGTGTAATCTGAGAAAATGGCTATCCAGTCCAAGGAGGTGGCTCAAATTTTCATGAAAATTAATGTTCTGCCAGGCCAATTTCTTCAAGTGTTTTCCCTGCACTCTCTTCTAATATTTTTATAGCTTCATGTCTTAAGTTTAAATCTTTTGTCCACTGAGAATCAATTTTTGTTAATGGTGAAAGGTGGGGGTCTAGTTTCAGTCTTCTACAGGTCACCAGCCAGTTCACCCAGCACTATTTATTAAATAGGGAGTCTTTCCCCCACTGAATGTTTTTGATAGGCTCATCAAAGATCAAATGAGGATAAGTGCCTGGGTTCATCTCTTGGTTCTCTACTCACTTCCATAAATCTACCTCTCTATTTTTATGCCAGTACCATGCTGTTTCGATCACTATAGATTTATAGTATAGTCTAAAGTCTGGTACCTCCTAATTGGTTTTTATTTCTGAGTAATGTCTTGGCCACTCAAGGTTTTTTTCTGATTCTGTATAACATGAAGCACTATTTTTTCAAGCTCTTTAAAGTCTGACAGTGGTGCTTTAATAGGGATTGCATTAAGTCTGTAGATTTCTTTGGGTAGTATGGAATTTAAAAAATGTTGATTCTTTAAAAATGTTGATTCCCAGCCATGAGCATATTTATGAGGAGGATCCCCCCCACCACAGGCAATTGAAGCAACACCAAAAATACATTACTGGGATCTGATCAAACTAAAAAGCTTTTGCATATCCAAGAGCACAGTAAGTAAAGCAAACAGACAACCTTCAGAATGGGAGAAGATATTTGTATGTTATGCTTCTGACAAAGGTCTGATAACTAGAATCCACAGAGAACTCAACTAATCAATAAGAAAAGAATGAATAACCCCATTTCTATGTGGGCAAGAGACTTGAACAGAAACTTCTCTGAAGAAGACAGGTACATGGCCTATAGACACATGAAAAAATGCTCATCATCCTTAATCATCAGAGAAATGCAAATCAAAACCACTTTGAGATATCATCTAACCCCAGTAAGATTAGCCCACATCACAAAATCCCCAAACTACAGATGTTGGAGTGGATGCAGAGAGAAGGGAACACTTCTACACTGCTGGTGGGAATGTAATCTAATATGGCCTTTTTGGAAAGAAATTTGGAGAATATTCAAGGAACTAAAAGTAGACCTACCATTTGATCCTGCAATTCCTTTACTAGGTATATACCCAGATGATCAAAAATCATTTTACAACAAACACATTTACACCAGAATGTTTATTGCAGCCAAATTCGTAATTGCCAAGACATGGAAACAGCGCAAGTGCCCATCGACCCATGAATGGATTCACAAATAGTAGTATATGCACACCGTGGAACACCATGCAGCCATAGAAAAGATGAAGACTTCACATCTTGTATGTGTACCTGTTTAGAGCTGTAACATATTCTTATTAAAGTATTTCAAGAATGGGAAAAAAAGTATCTAATGTACTCAATATGACTATGAAATCAATATATAATCACCTACACATTCATACGAATGATAAAACATAACTATAGTCCAGAAAGTAGAAGGGAAGAGGAGGGAGAGGGGAGAGGAGAGGGGAGAGGAGAGGGGAGGCGGGAGGAGAGGGAGGAACATGCATGATGCATAAAGTGCATGGTGCAGCCGTACATTTCAAAATATTAAGAGTGTAACTGTGATGGATGGGTTCATCAGTTCAATGTAAGCATGTCACATTGTGTATCAAATCAGTACCCTGAACCCCATAAATTCATCAATGTACACAGTTATAATTTAATAAAAACAAAAATAAGAAATAAATAGAAATACACCCATCTGTGATTTTAAAAAAAGAAAATTAATGTTCTGGTTTATAAGCCATTTCGTTATGAGTTTGATTAGTATTACTCATCAGATGGAGTGACAAGTTCTGCTTTTTAGGACTGCAACATGAAAGCCTGACTTTGAATAGAAGTGAATCTATTAAGACCCCATCTCGTTACAGGCTTCTGCCCAAGTGATGAGAAGACTACAACAAGTCATAATCATATCCTCAAGGATATTCTCAGGCAGTGAAACATGTTAAGCTTGCATGAGAAAGTTCTAACAGAGACAAAAGGAGGTTAGTTGGCTTGTGAGTGCATGCACCCTGCAGGCTAACACTTGGGGGCCGGTGAAATCTCAGGCCGTGTAATAGTGTCTCTCAACTTGAGAATCAGATGCACACGCAGAATGACACGCAGCCCAAGTGGCTTCCCGTTAGCACTGGTTGCTGCTCAAGGAATTGCTTATTCCAGCACAAATGTGGTATCCATAAAAATGGACAGTGTTTTTGTTCTATTAATACTATTTAAATAATTTATTTTGTTGTGTCATTCATTATAGTCACCAAGTGGCAATAATTTGACAAGCATGGCAGTATGAATACTCACCAAGCACCCCATGGATTGCAGAGGGTCCTATGAAAGGTCACGGAGTCTGCTGGAGGCTTGCAGAAATAGCGAGGGATGGCTTGACTGAAACTTTTGCTGGCAACCCCCACTGGGAAGATATATTTCCTGTGGTCTTATTAGTTTAAAAGGTAATCATTTTTCAGCATGTATTGCTTTGACAGGAAGCTCCTGTTAGAAAAAGAGAAAAGACGTAAAGATCTTTTCTCCTGCTTTAAACCCAAACCATAATACTTTCATAGAATGCTATTGTTTGAAACCAAATGCCAGGGCAATGATGCTGTAGCTGGGTACAAACCATTGGCTGAACGCCAGGAAAAGGGCTGAATGGCAACTCCAGTCCTCAAACCCAGAGACCAGACCCATTTATAAATAATATAAAAAACTGAGGATACCATTAGGATCCAAAGAGCCAGAGTGATTTCTCATCACATGTAAAGCGAACCCAGCCTTCTTGCAAACCCTTAAAGACAGCTTGTAGCTCCCCTACTGAGTCCTTTCTCCCTCTAGATTAAATGCCCATATTTTATTCATCATTCCTCTTAAAATATGATTTTTTGGTCCCATCTACATCTATATAATATTTTCTTAGAAGACCCTCTAAGAGGACCAGATTCGTTCAGAGGTTGTTATTTGGGGGGCTTGATTTTAATCCCCAAATATGGCTGGATAACCTACCTAGGTCTCTCAAATTTAAGGCTGATCTGAGCCTAATCAGGAGCACATGGGAGCTGCTACAGATTCTCAGCATAAGACTGGACCCCAGACCCAGAACATATGGGCCTTGATGTCAGGAACCAAAGAGAGGGCTTGTCACTTTGTATTCACCCGTCAAAGTTGTCAGGTCACTGCCTTTCTCTGTCTGCTCTAGGAGGTCCTTAGAAAGGGCCATGTGCTCGTGTGACCCAACTTTGACAAAGCAGTCAGAATTCCCCTATGAACCTGTCATGCTTGGAGTACAGAAAAGTCTTGCGAGCACTTTTTTGAAAACTGTCAAAATATAGGAGTTAAACTTAGATGGTAATAAAAATAAGAAAGAGTAATAAAACTGCCAATTCCTTTTTCTCTCCAGGGTGTATTTAGGCAAAATTCTGTAATGTTTGTTCTCTTATGGAAAGCATGTCAGATTTAAGGGCCCAAGCAAACAAGAAACAGGGCATGTTACTTGAAAGAATTATTGTAATAGAAGTTTGAGTGAAAATTTGCATCCTTCATAATTTTACACTTAAGCGAAGTGCATTTAGGTCCATGTTTGGAAAGCCAGAGAATTTCCCTCATGTCTGACACATCAAATACCAATAACCCTGCCGTGCAGTAACACAGCAGAAGGTTGGATGAGTTTGAAAGCTTTTTTTTATTGTGGTGAATGTGAGACTATGAAAATGCATTGTCACTCCATTATGTGGGTACGTAGGTGTGGAATAATTGATCAACACTCGTGAAAGTGTGGCTGGCAACAACAAAACACATAACAAGAAATATTTTAATTCTTAAGTGGGCTAAATATCTATCTAAATATGATTCAGGATTAAAATATTATTATCGAAAATACTATCTTATAAAATAAACATCAGCTAAATGAATCCAGGCAGGGTTTGATGAAGGTCAAATTGTGCATTTCTGACCCAGACACAACATAGAGTGTTAGGCTCAGAGGAAAAACTAAAATGATGATCTTAATCATCTAATATCTTTCTTTTTAGAAAGTTCCTAGTAGATACAATCTAGACGTAAAATTTTTCATATCAAGACCAATTCAAAAAATAAGTGACAGAACTCAAAATGAGTAAAGTGGGAGCAGAAACCCCAAGGTGTGCATTATTACCGAATCTAGCACTGTACAGCTGATACAATGGCCCAGATTCTCTCTCATAACAGCAGACAGTTGTTCTGAGCCACCTTTATGTTCTCACTCAGCTTCTCCTAAGAGAAATGGCTTCTTGCAATTAAAAATGCAAAGGAGCAAGGTTGTCGGAATGTTAAAGAGATGCACAGATTCTGCATGTCAAGCTAAATAGTCCTGAAGTCAATGTTCTTCAAATTGGAGTCCTGGCTACCGACAGGATTCCAAAGGCCTGTCCAATACCTAATGAACCAGACTCTCCCAGTGCAGGGATTGGATTCAGGCCCTCTCACCAAGCCCTCCAAGCAACTGTCCTGCACACTATACCTTGCAGTGGCTCTCCATCTTCCTTAGTGCCTCCTGATGCCACTATCCTTTAATACAGTTCCTCATGTTCTGGTGACCCTCAACCATAAAATTATTTTTGTTGCTACTTTGTAACTGTAATTTTGCTACTGTTATGAATCATAATGTAAATATCTGATATGCAGGATGTATTTTCATTGTTACAAAGGGGTCACGACCCACAGGTTGAGAACCGCTGAAAGAAAGTGACCCTAAAAGGAATTGCACCTGGAGTTGGATTCAATTAGACTTATGTTAGCCAGCAGTTCACATTTCTGGCTGCACCATAGAATCACCTAGGGAGGTTTAAAGCCATGGCAACCATGCCTGAACTTCATCCCCAAAGGGTCTAGTTTGGTTGGTCAAAGGTAAGGCCCAGAGAACAGGAATTTTCTAAAGTTCTCCATGTTACACTGACTTATAACTCGGGTTAAATACTCATAGGAGCATATTATAACAGACAAAAGGTGAAAACAACCTGTGTCCACTAATAGATGAATGGGAAAACAAAACATGGTGTATCATACAGCAGGATATTAGTCAAACATAGAAGGGAAGGAAATTCTGATATATGCTACAATATAGAGAAAACATTAAAAAATGCTAAGTAAAATGAACCAGAAACAAAAGGACAAATATTGTATGATTTTACTTACATATGGTATCTAAAATAGGCAAATTCACAGAGACGGTAGAATACTGGTTAACAGGGGCTGGGGAGTTACAGAGTTATTGCCTGAGGATTACAATTTCTTTTAGGGGTGGCAAACAAGTTTTGGAAGGAGATAGTGCTGACGGTTGTCTAACATTGTAAATATGCCTAATGCCACCGAAATGTACATTAAAAAATAGTTATACTGCTATGTATATTTTACCACAATAAAACTTTTTTTTTAAAGGGCGAATATATAATTTGCCCAGCCAACAAACATCATTCATTGCTCACCACCGCTTCCCATCTTTGCTCCAGACATAACTTCAAACATGCTGATTCCCTAAATGTATCGTTTGGATCCACGTGTCCATATTTCCCCCACAAGCTCTTCTTCCTTTCTGCAAATTATCTCCTTTGCCAAAGTGCCCTGGCAAGTTTCCCATCATCCTTTGAGGTGGATGCTGCTTACACCTTAGAGTCTCCTAGGGAGCCTTTTAGACCTAGGAATGTCTCGGCCTCTCCCTACATCAGTGAAATCAAACTATTTCATAAGTAGGAACTGAGCATCAGGAAATGTTTAAAAATCCCCCCCCCCAGGTGATATTGATGTGCTAGTGTGGTTAAGAACTGCTTCTTTATGTGCTATTCAAGGTGTGGCCTGCTGACCAGCAAATGTGGCTTCATCTCAGGCCTCATTTGGAGCCTGTAATCTCAGGATACACCCTAGGCTACTGACTCAGAATCAACATGGTAACAAGGCTGTAGGTGATCTGTACGTCTAGGAAAGTTTAAAAAACATTGTTGAGGTTTATCTCAGGGCTTGAGAAAGCCACTGTAGCCAGTTGTCCACTTGCATCCAGAGCATGCTTCTCTTCTTGTACTAGGACTCGAGATCTTGAAGTTGAGGACAATATTTTATCTTTATGTCTCTGGTACCTAGCAGGGCGTCTAGTTGCCATGAATAATTACTTGGATTATATGAAATATGAAAAGTCAACAGTTCATCATATAATTAGCATTTCAAAGGTAATGTTTACCTTTTACCTCTAAAAGTAGAAAATGAAAGCATGATAGCAATAAAATAATTTACTTACTGAACAACTGTTCTGTTGCCAAGACCTTTAGAGATGACAGTCCAGTCACCACAGGAGTTCCGCAGGATAAGCAGCAGCATCTTCACTTTATAGCTGGAGGAATTAAAGCTCAGAGAAGGGAAGGAAGTTGGTCACACAGCTCAGGCTTACTGGAAAGGAGCCTGGCTCTCTCTCAGTCTGGTTTCACAGCCAGTCCTGCTGAGCTGCTTCTAGCAATTAAAAAACAAAACAATGAAGAAAAGCCCAAGGACTCCCATGTCACAGCATCCTCAGGGGACCTCTGCTCTCTTCTCTGTCCCTCCCATCTTTTCGTCCCCTTTGCCCCAGTCCCTCTTTCTCCCGTCTCCTTTCTCTCTATTTGCCTCCCTCTCGATGCTTTACCTTATCCCACAGCAGGGATTAAAGTTATATTTTGGACTCCTGTTTTAATTATCAAAAGTATTTTATCTTTCTAAAGTCAGATATCAGGTCAATTACATTTCTCAGTATCAGTATGTATTTCAAATTTCCGATAAGTCCTCTTCTGATAGGACTTGAAGTGGGTTATAGATTAAAATTAATTTGAAGAGGAATTGTTTTCATTGAAAGTAAAAGTTTTATTGCTGCTGCTTCTCTTCAGGTTTTTTTTGAGCAAAATATAGAAATTATAAATCTGAATTCAGTTAATTGTTGTTGAGAAGTAGAGCTCCAAGGATAACCCTGTCCTTCTTTACCCTTCAACAACCAAAAAAAGGAGCCCTGCCTCACCCTTTCTGTCTCCTGTGTGTCAAACACCAGGATGGATGGAAACATTAATTTAAGAAAATGAATGTTTTATGATTTGGCTAGATGTCATGTATAAATAACCATCCTCTCAGGAAACTATAACGAATTGTGCAATCCAGTTCACAAATACACATTTTTCTTTTGAAAGTATTTTTTTAATAGAACATTTCAAAAACTTCCTAAGGAAAAACAATGGTAACATTAACCTAAGCAAAATGTCAAGACTAGAAAAAACCCAAATTTAATATAGAACAATAATTCCTTTGCTGGAATAGAATTTGAACAGAAGAGAAATAGCACTGTGATATATAGCCTAGTACACCCAAATAAAGATTACCATGGTATTTTATGATAGCATTGTAAGGCCAAACGGAATAAAATTATTGCAGGGATAAGCCTCTACAATGTCAAAATAACAAACTAGCTATTATAATTCAAACCCAAACAGTAATTCATATGATGCACGGTGCACCTCCTGTGGGTGTCTTCTCACACTTCTTGTTGATAGCTGCACCCACTGTGAAAAGTTGACTCTCACTGTAGACTGACTAACTTGCCTGGTTTGCCTAAAACTTCCCTGGTTCTAGCTCTTACCCTACCCCCCAAATCCCTTAGTCCCAAGCAAACTATCATGGCTGGGGCCTGGCGGCTGTGTTTGTACCTGACCACACCTACCTTCTCTACATGTGTGTCCAGGGTGCTAGTCAGACTCATACTCAGTCAATAACACGCTCTCTCCTGATGGTCCTTTCTTGTCTACTTCTGATTTGAATTGAGAGCTAGGGTAGCCAAAGCACTGCACAGTAGAGCAGGTTGTGCACTGCATCAGAACATCACATCATTGACGAGGGCACCACTCACATTGTAGTTGTTAAA
>CAUYTI010028072.1:0-19977 GCA_963575145.1 Galago senegalensis
GAGACAGAGCCTCAAGCTGTCCCCCTGGGTAGAGTGCCGTGGCATTACAGCTCACAGCAACCTCCAACTCCTGGGCTCAAACGAGTCTCTTGCCTCCGCCTCCCAAGTAGCTGGGACCATAGGCGCCTGCCACAACGCCGGGCTATTTTTTGGTTGCAGCCGTCATTGTTGTTTGGCGGGTCCGGGCTGGGGATTTGAACCCGCCACCTTAAGTGTAGGTGGCTGGCACCTTAGTCGGTTGAGCTATAGGCCCTGAGCCCATCACATCTTGATGTTGACCTTGATCGCTGGGGTAAGGTAGTGTCTGTCAGGTACCTTCCTTGTAAAGTTACTATTTTCTCCTGTATTCTTTGGAAGCAAATCATGAAGTCCAGCCCACACTCAAAATGATGGGAGTTAAACTTCACCCCCCTGGAGAAGGGAAGTATCTACTTTTGGAATTTTTGTGTAAAGATTTGTTTTCCCATCTATTTACGTATTCAGTTTTTCATCTATGTCTCTATAGACCTGAGTACATTGCTTTTATACATTAGTTCACTGCTTTTATACATTAGTTCACTGGGGCTCTTTCAGCTTGGCCTCTTTTGTGTTGTCAGCATTGCCTTACTTTCTAACACTACAAAATGCTCTAGGCTCATCTTGTATTTTCACTGCCCTAGCCCTGGAATCAGGAATTTCTCTAAGGAGCCTCGGTCCCTTTTAATAGAAAACAGCATTGGCAGCCTAGATCTAGGAGCTAGGTGTTTGCATTTGTTTCTAGCACCGTTTATGTATGGAAGAAACTGCCTCCCATTCTGGATTTGGCTTATTTACCCTCAAAGTGTTGCCTTGAAGTAACATGGTAAAATGAGGCTACACTCGATTTCAGCATGCGCCTCTGTTTCTCTGTATTTCCTGCCAGCTGCTGGTTGGATTCAGAGTTGTGATCAGATCCAGGCTCCTGTGTTCTGTCTATAGTTTCCTCCATTACCCATTCAACCACTGGTTTTACTGATCATCATTACAGAACGATGATTTTCCTTTTATGTCACTTAAATTTATGAACTGTGATTCTGTGAGAATGAGTACTTTTTATTAACTATTTCATTACTTCAAAAGATGGTTGATATGGGAAAGGCAGGATAAATGCCGGGTCCCTCTGTCAGTTTTTAGAACGAGTTGTTAATCTAGCAGCCTCTTAGATAGATGGCAGATTGAGTTTTGAGTTTGGCTTTGTGTCTGTTTTTATTTTGTGTATATCATTATAACTTGGCACGGCATTTTACAACTTTCTGAATTAGTTGGCATCGTTTTTTTATGCAGATCCTGGTTTCTGACTTCTTTTTAGAAATCAGAAGATCTGATAATACCAGCTCGTCATTTTCACAGGGCAGCAATTTCTGGGTCTGAATAAGGACTGTTCCTGCTATCTCAGGGGAGAAGAGTAGAAAGGAGAGTAAAATAAATGTGTGGTCCTGGTACCTAAACCAGGTGGACTTCACTTATTTGTGTCCTTTGTCTAAGCCAAGTAAGCTTCTGCATTTGTAATTCCCAATTTATTTATCAGGTTTGGAATGGATGTCCTATATATATATGTCATTTAATCCTTTGCCAGATTTTCTCTCTTCCCTGTCTTCATTCTACCCTGCTCCTCCCACTCTCCCCTGTCAATCAAGATTTTGGGGTTACAGTAATAGAGACGCAACCCTGAATAAGTTAAAAAAAAAAAAAAAAAGCATGAGTCCTATGAGCCAGTACCCCAAACCAATCAGAGTGAACAGGCAGGTGGGGCAGAATAAAGAGCCCACCCCCTCAGACCAGGGTAGGGGAACCTAGATTGGTCTCCCTCGGTAGAGTCAACAGTGTGGTTTGTAGTAGAAATTCCCCTAAATTGGCATTGGGGGACGACGGGAGGGGGGTCCTTCCTATCTCTTTGCTAAAAGACACTTTTAGCTAAGTTTATGCCTACATGGATCTGAAACAGTCGGGAGAAATGAGCTATCAGCCACTAGACAAGTTACGATTCCCACTGTCCCCCGCATTGAATTGAGCCTGACAGGCAGAGCACACACATGTGAGTAACTAGGTAACTAAAACCTGCTGGCACACAGCCTGCCCTAAATCAGGGAGTCTGCTTCCTCAGTCTCCTTAGGTCACTTAGTTTGAGTCCTCACTGACATTGCTCTCTGTTGGTTGTTCTTCCCTTTGTGCTCGGGACTTCCTTTGCCTAAAGTCCCTCCTACCCCCACCAACCCAGGCAAATCTCCCTTCTTGAAAGGAAGATTAACACGTCTAAGAGACTAAAAGGCCATTAGGTCCTAATTCCTAATTCAGGACTTCTGAGTAATTCACTAATTCACTTAGAAGAACTGAGTGTTGAGAAAGGGAGTGTCTTGGTGTGGAAGTGGGCAGTTCTCTGTGGAATCCAAGTGGGAAACAGTTCAGAGAATAAAGATGGCCCATTGCATGGGTGGCACCAGGACATTATCTCTGTTCTTGCCACCTTAGGCTAAACTGAAATTGCCAGGCTCCCAATAGACATTTTCCTTTTTTTTTTTTCCCCAATAAGCATTTTCCTTCTGTCTCTTTCCCGTCCTCTTATCCCCCACTCTAGTAAGTTTCTTACTAAACTTCATACAAGTTATCCTAGTGACAGAAGGCACACGTTTTGCATATGTGTTCTTAGGAGTAAAAAGTCAGAATCATTTGGAAGGACCTATTTTATTATTATTATTTATTATTTTTTTTTGAGACAGAGTCTCATTCTGTCACCCTTAGTAGAGTGCCATGGTGTCACAACTTATAGCAACCTCAAACTCTTGGGCTTAAGCAATTCTCTTGCCTCAGCCTCCCAAGTAGCTGGGACTACAGGCTCCGGCCACAACTCTGGCTATTTTTTGGTTGTAGTTGTCATTGTTTTGGCAGGCCTGGGCTGGGTTCAAACCCATCAGCCCAAGTGTCTGTGGCTGGTGCCCTAACTGTTGAGCTACAGGCGCTGAGCCAAGGAAGGGCTTAGTTTTAAAATACATTTTCCTGGGCCCTCCCAGCAACTAAATGGGTATCTCCACCAACCCCCTCCCCATCTCTTTCCTCTGTCTTTTAAATGATCATCGTCATAAAAGTTTGAGAAACAGTAGCCTGGACAGAGTATAGATCAATTAAACAGTTTGTCCCTGTGGGTCACATTCCTCAGTTGTGATCAAGTCATGTGGGTTAGATTCGAATTTAATTATTTTGAGTGGTTTTATTTTTGAGAAAGTTTTCATTTCATTTCATTTCTCCCAGTGGCTAGGTACACTGCAGCCTCTTTTCAGTGCTTCACACCTTCTAAGCATTGACTTTTGGAACCAGTGTAATTTGTTACCTGTGGCCCCTGAATGTTTCTGATGTCACCAGTCCTTACTGTGAGTGGTACCTTGCCAGTGCAAGGATCAAAGGGATTTAGAAATTTGGGATCAAAGGCCCAGCAGGGTGGCTCATACCTGTAACCCCAGCACCCTGGGAGGCCGAAGCAGGCAGTATGCTTGAGCTAGAGATTTGGAGAACAGCCTGAGCCAGAGCAAGACCCTGTCTCTAAAAATAATCAGGTGTTATGGCAGCTGCCTATAGTCCCAGCTACTCAGGAGGGCTGAGGCAAGAGAATTGCTTGACCCTAAGAGTTTGAGGTTGCTGTGAGCTATGATGCCAGAGTACTCTGTCCTGAGGGCAACAAAGTGAAACACTGTCTCCAAAAAAAAAAAAAGAAAGAAATTTGGGATCAAATAATTTGTCCCTGTGGGTCAGATTGTTCAGCTGGTTGCTCAATTGTCTGTTCTGCTCAACCTTTACTGCTTATTTTGCAATGCCAAGTTCAGCTTGGTTCTATCATTCACTCCGAACAACTTCCAGTTAACTAATATGATATAGCTATATCTATTGAGACAGAGTCTTACTCTGTTGCCCTGGGTAGAGTGTCGTGGCATCATAGCTCACAGCAACCTCAGATTCTTGGGCTTGAGCAATCCTTTTACCTCAGCCTCCCAAATAGCTGGGACCACAGGCACCCACCACACAGATAGTCTGTTTTTAGTAGAGACAGGGTCTCCCTCTTGCTCAGGCTGGTCTTGAACTTCTGAGTTCAAGCAATTCACCTTCCTCGGCCTCCCAGAGTGCTGAGGTTACAGATCTGAGCCGCTGTTACTGGTTTAACATGACATTTTTGACTTTTGACTTCAGTATGTTTTAGTGCAAATACCCAGGGGGAACTCTTCAGTTGAACACATCTGAAAGACATGTTCAGTCAGTCCAAGGTATTACCTGTACCACATCTGACCACCTGGGCATTTGGACAGATGCCCTGGATGAACACTGTTGCCCTGAGGCTTCTGCTCTGTGGGTATCAGATGGAGACGCTCTGAGAGCACTGATGCCCCTCTCCTCATGCTATGAGGGTTCAACTTAGCGAGTAGCAGAAGCCTAGGCTAGACCCCATGATCCTGATTCAACCCCCCAGGTCAGCTAATTCCCCTGGAGGAGAGGGAGGCTGTTGATGCTGCTCTGGTTAGCTCAGCCCCTCCTGTGGGTGACAAGAGCACAGTGCAGGCCATGGTGAGGGCTAACCCCCGGACTCGGGAGGAAGCCTCCTCTTCTAGACACAAAGTAGGTTAGTGCGAGACATCTTACAACATGTTTCATAATGTCGCCTGAAAAGGAGCTTGTTTTCATTCTGTTTCTTCCCTTCCCTCAACTTTTAAGTTTGATGCAGTGGATGCCATTCAACTAAATTCCAATTTTTAACATTTTGCTTCATTTGCTTTCCCCTTCACTGCTTTTTATTTCTGAATGGTTTGAAAGTAGTTGCAGACATTAGCATATATCCTCCTCCCTATAAGTAATTGTCCTAATAGCAACGATACCATTGTCACTGCTCAGAAAATCAACACTGCATTCACAACATCTGATAGGCAATCAAGATTCAGATTGTCCTATTGCCTCCCAAATGTCTGTGTAACTAGTCTATTTAGCAGTTCTAATGGTTTCCTCTCACCCGGACCTAATCATGATTCATTCAGACATTTGGTAGTTATCTCTCTCTCTCTCTCTTTCTTTTTTTTTTTAGACGCAGAGTATCACTTTGTCGCAATTCGTATAGTGCTGTGGCGTCACAGTTAAAAGCAAACACCAACTCCTGGGCTTAGGCAATTCTCATGCCTCTCCACCACTCTTGAGGAGTCCTGATCATTATGTTGCAGAGAGTCCCACATGCTGATTATGCCTGATTTTTTTTTTTGTAGACAGAATCTCACTATGTTTCCCTTGGTAGAGTGCTGTTACATCACAGCTCACAGCAACTTCCAACTCTTGGGCTTAAACAATTCTCTTGCCTCAGCCTCCCAAGTAGCTGGGACTACAGGCGTCCACCACAGTGCCCAGCTATTCTTTTTTGTTGCAGCTGTCATTGTTGTATAGCTGGCCCAGGCTGGATTTGAACCCACCAGCTTCAGTGTATGTGGCTGGCGCTGTAACCACTGTGCTATGGGTGCCGAGCCTATGCCTGATTTTTACCTGGTAATTAGCTTCAAGTTAAATAATTTTGGCAGCATCTTCACAGGTGTGGCTATGTTCCTTCTCACTGTGCCACAGCAGGTGACACAGGATGCTGGGGTGTTCCTTTTTGAGAGTTGAGTTTGATTGTTTGGTTAGACGGCAGGTAAGAGATCTCCAGATCTCTCCATTGTTATTTTTGGTAGAGGCAGGGTCTCCTTTCTGCTCAGGCTGGTCTGGAACTCCTGGGCTCAAGCAATCCACCCACCTCGACCTCCCAGAGTGCTAGGATTACAGGCATGAGGCCCCATGCCTGGCCAGATCTTGCCATTATAAAGAGACATTTTTCCTTTACCATGATTAAGTAACTTCTGGGGTGACACTTGGAGATTTGTGTACTCCAGTGACTTCAGCATCCATGATGATCCTTGTCAGAATTAGTTATTACACTGCAAGCTGGAAAGTGGTGATTTTCTAATTTTATCATTACTTAGGGCACAACCCTGTAGTCCCACCTACTCCAGAGGCTGATGCAAGAGAATTGCTTGAGCCCAGGAATTTTGAGGTTGCTGTGAGCTATGATACCATGGCACTCTAGCTTGGGGCAACATACAGAGACTCTGCTTCAAAAAATAAAAATAAAAAATAAACTAATTCTTCTGTAAAAAGAGCTTTTCCTTCCCCCACTTTTTTTCAGTGTCATTATTTAGAGACAGATTTTGTTGTTGTTGTGCGTTATAAACAATAATTAACAGCTCTGTCACCGTGGGTATGGAGTAGTGTACTCATAGCTCACTGTAGCCCCCAACTCGTGGGCTCAAGTGATCCTCCCGCCTTAGCCTCTCGAGTAGCTGGGACTATAGGGGTACCACAATGCCTGGCTAGTTTTGCTATTTGGAGGACAGGTAGGGATCTACCTCTTGCTGAGGCTGCTCTCAAACACCTGAGTTCAAGGGATCTTCCCACCTCAGCCTCCTAGAATGCTGGGATTACAGGTGTGAGCCACCTAGCCCAGCCAACACCATTCTTTTTGATGCTTGAATTGCCCCAAATTTGCCTGAGGAATTCTGGGCACAGAGAGGCCTCAGGGCTTTGCCTTTGATGTGTCTCTTTGTCTTTGAACACTTCTTTGCTTTCTTATAGGGGCCCTAGTTCCTTTTAGGGTGCAATGATATTTAGAAACCAAGTTGTAGATGTGAAATGTGTTCTTTCTCTCTGCTTCTTGAGGCCATTTAACAGTATTTTCAGTCAACATGTGATAACCTTCATCTTGCTGGGGGGGGCAGAAATATCTTTTTAAAAAATTGAGTCATAAGTGTATATATTTGGGGGGTATATATGATATTTTGATACATGCATATAATGTGTAATGAGCAAATCAGGGTAACTGGGATACCGATCATCTCAAACATACATCTTCTCTTTAGTTGGGAACATTCTAGTCTTCCTCTTTAGCAATTTTGAACCATCCATTACATTATTAACTGTAGCCATCTTACTGTATGCTCTACACTACATCCTGTACTCCTTCTATCTAACTGTGTTTTTGTACCCATTAACTAACCTCTCTTCATACCCCTGCCCTTCCACCCTTGTCAGCTTTCTTGTAACCTCCAGTCTACTCTCTCTGTCTTTTTTTTTTGAGACAGAGTCTCACTTTGTCACCCTCAGTAGAGTGCCGTGGCTTCTAGCTCACAGCAACCTGGAACTCTTGGGCTCAAGTGATTCTCTTGCCTCAGCCTCCTGGGTAGCTAGGACTCAACGCTAGCCACAGTGCCCTTTGTTGTTGTTGCAGTTTTCCCAGGGCCGGGTTTGATTGAACTTGCCACCCTCAGTATATGGGGCCAGCGCCCTACTCACTGAGCTACAGGCACCACCTTACTGTGTCTTTATGAGATCCTTTTAGCTCCTACATATGAGTGAGATCTTGCAGTATTTGTCCTACTGTGCCAAATTCACCTTATTTCACTTAATCTAATGTAGGGGTCCTCAAACTTTTTAAACAGAGGGCCAGTTCACTGTCCATCAGACCCTTGGAGGGCTGGACTGCAGACCCTGGGATGAGTCAGCTGCTAAGTAGGACAGACAGCGGTGGCAAAAACACCTGGCGGACCGGATAAACGTCCTAGGCGGGCTGCATGTGGCCTGCGGGCCGTAGTTTGAGGACGCCTGATCTAATGCATTGCATTCCATCCATGTTATTGCAAATGACAGGATTTTATTCTTTTTAAAAAAATGGCTGAATAATAATCCATTATGTATATGTACCACATTCCTTTTTTTTTTTTTAATTTAGTTCGATGAAGAATTTCTGGAAACCAAAGAACAGTTGCAAAAGTTGCAGGAGGGTGAGTATGAAAATGAAACAATTCCCTACCGCTGAACTGTAATCGATAGGGAAGGGCAAAGATAGCTGATGACAGTACATGTGGAGAACAGCGTCCTAACACCAGAAAAGCAAGAGGGAATAAATAGCTGAAATTGCCAGGAAATTGCTTCCATAAAAGCCTTGTGTCCCATCAAAACTAGCTGAATGGAGGGAGCAGTTCCTTCCCCTCCCCAGCTCTTCCCCATTCCTTTCTGCTCCCCTTCACCCCCTCCGATCTCTTTCCTCCCTTGCTTTCCTCCCCTTGCCCTCCTCCCCTTGTCCTCTTCCCCTGCCTCCTTCATGCTATCTGAGGCATCATGGCCTGCTGGAAGTAAGCAGATAAATGTCCCCTTTACACACAGCTGCTTTCTGAAGTCAATACCAAACAGAAGTGAAATCAGTAATCCTCTCCCCCACACCTAGGATGATTCTTGGTCAGCCCTGCACCCTCCATGCCCATCCTTAGAGGGGAACCCTCCCCCCAGCAGGTCCATAAAGAATACCCGGCAACCTATAAGCAGCATGCCCCCGACCCCCAGCCATCAGTAGAGTTTCTGGACCCAACTCAGAGTTTCCTTCAGGGGTATCAAATGTCCCAGGTTATAAGGACCTTTGGTGGATGACACTGGCCGGAAACCCCCAGGCATATGCTGAGTACTGGCCTCTCCCCTCACCTGCCCTCAGTGCCTGAGCCCCTTGAGAGCTGGGCTGCGTCCTACACCTGCATGTCTCCCCAAGGTATAGTGTGTGGAAAATGTGTGACATGGGTTTGTTGAAAAAAGTAATGGATTGTTTTATGACCAGTAATAGCAAACTTGTTAGGAGGTGGTCTAAGCAGTAGAACAGATGGAAACCAAAGAGTCAGCTGGTGTCTTGGGTTTCATGATGTGATCCTCTGAAAACAGTGCTGTCCAACCGCACATCTGCAGCGAAGGGAATGTTCTGTTCTCTACTGTCCAGTAGGGTAGCCACCAGCCACGTGTGACTGTCGAGCGCTTGAAATGCGTTGAGTCCCTCTGAGGAACTGAGCTTTATATTTTCAAAGAGATTGATTAAGTTTAGATTGCCGTAGCTGCATGTGGCTAGTGGCTGCTGTATTGGCCCGTGGAGCCCTGAAGAAGTAGCTTCCCTGTGTCTCTTTCCCCATCCCTCATCACTGTGGGTGAAAATGAAAAGGGAAGGTTTGTAACAGTGCTGGTTTTCAGGCTTTTTTAATGGCTAAATCTGTGCCCCCCCCCCCAGCGAAGTGAAAGTTATCTGTCCTTAGGGAACGTTACATTATTTCCTAAGGCTGGGGCCCCACCCTCCTCTTTCATCTAATCAAGTGGTTTTTTAGGAGTTAGAGGACAGGGGAGGAGACATCACTTCTAAATCTGGGCTTCCACTCTCAGGTAACCACCTGCTCTTCCAGCAAGTGCCCATGGTTGAAATCGACGGGATGAAGCTGGTGCAGACCCGAAGCATCCTCCACTACATAGCTGCAAAGCACAATCTCTTCGGCAAAGACCTCAAGGAGAGAACCCTGTACTGTGGCCCCTCTCAAGCCTTCTCACTTGTCCGCTTACTGCTGCCTTAGCTGATTAGCAAACCTCTAATCAAAGCACGTCTCATCTACTTTATGTCTTGTATTGTTGGCGTAAACAGGGAACAAAACCCCGCAAAAGTCATGAAGACCAGTTGGGAATTTAATATAGAGAGTCTGAGTAACATGGTAGAAAAGAATTGAGTTCAGATATTGAATACTTATCTGGGGTATCTTCCTTTCAGGTTTCAACATCTTTTAAACTCTTTGATACTGCTTTTTGCCTTTCTTGCAAAGTCACTATCATTGAGTGTTGGGGATGAGAAGCTGCCGTGACGTTCAAAGCCTAGAAGAGTGTGCTCTAGATTCTCATTTGAACTCAAAGCCTGGTCCTTACACATCGTAGATGCATGTCCCTGGGCAAAGTGTTAAGCTTCAGTTTCCTGATGAGTTTCATGGACAGTGGGTATAACAAATAGTGCATTCCTTATAGTGGGGTCGGATTCAATGACATAATGGATATAAAGTATCTGCCACCACGTTTGAGACACTCCAAGCATTTGCTAAGTGATAGTCATTTTTATAAATGTGAACTTTAACCCGTACTGAGACCAGAGTGCAGGTGCTAGAGTCATGGTGGAAGAACTGGGGAGAGAAGGCAGATGTGATTGCCATGCTTGTTGCAGACGGATTTTTCTGAAACATCTTTTTCAAGTTACATCTAGAATTGACTTTGCATCGTTGCTCTTAAAAGACAGGTGTGGGTGAATGCGTCTTGGTACTTAAGTTGTCAGAGCCTTAAGAAAAAGCACTCTGAATTCGTGGTTGTGGAAGCTGATAGGGAAAACTGAGAAGAATGCTTTTCTGTTTTAAGGATTGACATGTATGTGGAAGGGACCCTGGATCTGCTGGAGATGATTATCATGCATCCTTTCTTAAAGCCGGACGATCAGCAAAAGGAAGTGGTTGGCATGGCGCAGAAGGCTATAATTAGATACTTTCCCGTGTTTGAAAAGGTAGGTGGCTGCAACACTCACAAGTGAAGCATATCCAAACACTAAGCTCTGCCCAGGGCAGTGCAGAAGTGAGCCCAACTGGACTAACCTGAGGGTTTAAAGTAATTTTCAGCACAAAGCTGGTTGCTCGTTCTGCCTCTACTAGGACCACATATTTCAGAAGTCTAGAAAAAATGTGGGCCCACCACACTTGTGCACTATTGCTCTGTGCATTCACCAGGTGCCCAGCTTGTGTGAGGCACAGACAAGCAGAAGCTACCCCATTCATTCATTCATTCATTCATTCATTCAACAAACAACCCCGTTGAGTATCTCCAGGCTTCCTCCCTGATCATTTCATGTAAGGAGAAAAACCATTTCCATAGCTGGGCATTGTGGCAGGCGCCTGTAGTCCCAGCTACTTGGCAGGCTGAGGCAAGAGAATCACCTAAGCCCAAGAGCTGGAGGTTGCTGTGAGCTATGACGCCACAGCACTCTACCGAGGGTGACAAAATAAAACTCTGTCTCTAAATAGAAAAAAAAAATTCCATTTTATTTTTTCTCTTTTCTTTGCTCTTTTTTGTTTCCTATTTTATTATTCTCCACTTCTTATCACTGTGTCTGCTTTTCTGAGCTTCAAATTCCTCCTTTGCTAAACTGGGAGGAATTGTTTTTAATGCTTCAATTTGAACACAAAAGAAGATGATGAGAAAACTTGAGAAGGCACAGTAGTGGGCAGACTTCCTCTGACCATCTTTATGGAACTCTATTCGAGAAAATGAGAGAGATTTTCTGGGTTTTTCTGTAGCTTGGTTTCATGGTGTCTTTCCCGTAGGCACCTTGTGAGTGTAAAGTAGGCCAATACAGAAGGGTGGCGTGGTTAGGACACAGAAGATGTGGTGCCTTGGCAAATGGTTACTGCCGGTTCTTAGGTCCCAGGAGCTCAGACTATGTCAGGGCTCCTCACAGCACACCTGGAGGTAAGAATTGTTATCCTTTCCCACACAATGCAGAGGTATCATGGGGTGATCCAGTGATCCCTCAAGGTAATGCGGAAATAGAGAACCAGGGTTGGAACTCTGGCCTCTGACTGCAAATCCTGGGTTCATTAAACTGGGTCGCTTTGGCTTCAGGAGCTATGTTAGATTTAGAGTTGTGTTCAGAGTCCCTGCCAGATACAAACATGTATACACACACCCTTGGGCATCCAAGAGCTCATGGTGAAGGGCATCTCCCTTTTGCCACCACCATTCCTTGCCCCTTCCAGATGGTATCTGTTCCTATATGTTACCCTCAATGTGGGAGTCAAGATGAACTCCAGCTTTTAATTTTCTCTATTTTGGGAGATGTAAGAGGAAGTCTACATTCATAGATGGATGTAGGCCAGGTGTGGTGGCTCATACTTGTAATCCTAGCACTCTGGGAGGCCAAGGTGGGTGGTTTGTTTGAGTTCAGGTGTTGGACACCAGCCCCAAGCAAGAGCAAGACTCTATCTCCAAAAAAATAGCCAGGCATCGTGGTGGGCACCTATAGTCCTAGCAATTTGGGAGGCTGAGGCAAGAGGATCGCTTGAACCCTAGAGTTTGAGGTTGCTGAGCTGTGATTCCAGGGCACTCTACTGAAGGTGACAAAGTGAGACTCTGTCTCAAAAAATAAATAAAAATAAATTTAAAAAAATAGTTGGATCTAGTTTATAACTACAAGTCCTGGGATTCATGGAAACAGAGCTGGGGGATGAGAGTAGGCCCCTCGGAGACAACCTGTTACCCTTCTTATGTCACCCCAGCCCCTCCCTGAGCCTCCTGGATTCATTTCTGTAGATGTATTTATGGAATAGATGTATCCTTTCAAAATACCAGATGCTAAATTCAGAAATAATGAATTTTCCCTTCTCCCTTTGGTGTCTCGTTCTGATCAGCAGCAGATATTTCAGGATGTTTCCGTTTCCTCTCAGATGTCAGGAGCGTCCTTTGATGAAAGGACAAGGCTGTAGTCTCATCCCTTTTCAGATCCTCCACTGATCTAATGACTTCCTCACTTTCTCCATGTAGAATATTGTAACCAATGCAAACCATTTATACTTACAGATTTTAAGGGGTCACGGACAAACCTTTCTTGTTGGTAACCAGCTGAGCCTTGCGGACATAATTCTTCTCCAAACCATTTTGGCTCTAGAAGAGAAAATTCCTAATATCTTGGCTTCATTTCCTTTCCTCCAGGTAAATATAACCATGTGTTAGATAGGCTCAGAACTCTCAGGCCATCCTTCAGTGTCTGTTGTTTGGTTGGCTTGTGGGTGTGTGTGTAAGTGTAATTTTAGATTCTAGTTTGGATAATTAAATGAAGATATGGACTTGAAATTGTTTTGTTGGTCCTCAAATCCTTAGAGTTGAAAGATCATTGAACACAAAAGAAATTTTCTTCTTGATCTGGAGTTGTATTCAGTTGTTCCATAACTACCCTCTTGGAACCAACTCATACACACAGAGTTTGCCAGTGTCCATGGAACCAGCTGTAGAGCTGCGATGCTCCTCATCTGTGTGTGCTGTGTCTGCAGATGTGAGGGCAGGTGGGATCAGAAAGAAAAAGAGTCTCGTCATCAGGGTATGGTGCCCTGTCTCAGAAATAATGTGGTTTTGAATTGGAAACTTCCAACCTCACGTTCTGAGAGCAAATGAGAAGTGCCCTAAATATCACCCCACAGGGTTCCTACTATTCTCTTTCCAAAAAATTCCAAGGACAGATGCTTTTGTGACTCAGATTATTCCTCGGTTAATCTGGCAAGACTGATCATAGAATTTTAAAGTAGATAAAGGCTTTTAAGAAACAAATCTCACGGCTTGGCACCTATAGCTCAATTGGCTAAGGCGCCAGCCACATACACCTAAGGTGGTGGGTTCGAATCCCCAGCCCGGACCCGCCTGACGGCTGCAACCAAAAAATAGCTGGGCGTTGTGGCGGGCGCCTGTGGTCCCAGCTACTTGGGAGGCAGAGGCGGGAGACTCGCTTGAGCCCAGGAGTTGGAGGTTGTTGTGAGCTGTGATGCCATGGCACTCTACCCAGGGGGACAGCTTGAGGCTCTGTCTCAAAAAAAAAAAAAAAAAAAAAAAGAAACAAATCTCACCTAATGCCTTTAATATAAATACATGAGGACCAGGCAAGGTGGCTCATGCTTGTAATCCTAGCACTCTGGGAGGCTGAGGCAGGTGGATTGCTTGAGCTCAGGAGTTGGAGTCCAGCCTAAGCAAGTCTCAACCCCATCTCTACTAAAAACTAGCTGAGCATTGTGGTGGGCACCTGCAGTTCCAGCTACATGGGAGGCTGAGGCAGGGGATCACTTGAGCCAAGGGGTTTAAGGTTGCTGTGGGCTGTGACACCATGGCACTCTGCCCAGGGCAACAGAGTGAAAATGTCTCAAAAAAAAAAATGTATATGTAGGTGTATATATATAAATATGAGGATGGAGAGACCCAGGATAAAGAAGTCTGCAGCCAAGATAGCCTAGCCTGTGGGCGTCTAGAACCTTAGCCTTTTATCTCTAAGGCTAATGAACTATCTACCCTACAGAGGAGGTATTTACAAACTACAGCCCCTGAGCCACACCTGCCCTGTCACCTGTATAGCTCCTGAACTAACTATGGCTTTTACATCTTTAAATGGTTGAAAAAATATCAAAAGAATAACAATACTTTATGACACATAAATTCAAATTTCAGCATTCATAAATTTTATTGGAAAAAAGCCATGCCTGGTCATTTACTCAGTGTCTGTGGTTGATTTTGTGCTCCTGTAGTAGAGATGAGTAGATCTGATAGAGACTGTGTGGCAGGCAAAGCTTAAAATATTTGCTGAGTGGTCCTTTATAGAAAAAGGTTGCCAGGACAGGCATGGTGGCTCACCTAGAATCCCAGCATACTGGGAGGCTGAGGCAGGTAGATTGCCTGAGCTCACAGGTTCGAGACCAGCCTGAGCAAGAGCAAAACCCCTGTCTCTAAAAATAGCTGGGCATTGTGGCAGGTGCCTGTAGTCCCAGCTACTTGGGAGGCTGAGGCAAGAGAATCACTTGAGCTCAAGAGTTGGAGATTGGTGTGAGCTATGACACTTTGTCACTCTTTGGAGGGTGACAAAGTGAGACTGTCTTCAAAAAAATAAGAAAAAGGTTGCCAATTTCTGACATCCACAAAATGATTTATCTGTGACCAAGTTATCAAAAGCCAAGAGAGACATATTAAATCCCCAAAGAGTAACGCTCAATTTTTTTTGTTGTTGTTGTTGTTGTTGCAGTTTGACCGGGGCCGGGTTCGAACCCACCACCCTTGGTATATGGGGCTGGTGAGCCACTCATTCTTTTTAGGAAAAAAATGTTTTTCTATGTCTAGCAAACATCATGTTGATATACTAGTGAGGACAACCACCATCAATTCAATAAATATACCTGTAAAATGAGAATAGAAATATTTTTTTTTTTTTTGAGACAGAGCCTCAAGCTGTTACCCTGGGTAGAGTGCCATAGCATCATAGCTCACAGCAACCTCCAACTCCTGGGCTCAAGCGAGTCTCCTGCCTCCACCTCTCAAGTAGCTGGGACTAAAGGCGCCCGCCACAACACCCGGCTATATTTTGGTTGCAGCCGTCATTGTTGTTTGGCAGGCCCAGGCTGGATTTGAACCCGCCAACTCAAGTGTATGTGGCTGGCGCCTTAGCTGCTTGAGCCACAGGTGCTGAGCTGAGAATAGAAATCTTTACCAGGGCAGATAAGCCGCTATATAATCTATGACATTGCAGTTATGATTTGTCTGTAGTCACATATATACATATGTGCACACACACACACACAGACGTATATATATTCATTTCTTGAAGACACAGAGATGAAATCTCTTTAATTAGGCTTTATTCATTCAGAATTTGGGATACTTTTTTTTTTGAGATAGAGTCTCACTATGTTGCTCTCAGTAGAGTGCTGTGGCACCATAACTCACAGCAACCTCAAACTCTTAGGCTTAAGCAATTCTCTTGCCTGAGCCTCCCAAGTAGCTGCAACTACAGGCACCCACAACAACACTTGACTTTTTTGTTGCTGTAGTTGTCATTGTTGTTTAGCAGGCCCGGGCCGGGTTTGAACCTGCCAGCCTTGGTGTATGTGGCCGGTGCCCTAACCACTTAGCTACGAGTGCTGAGCCAGAATTTGGGATACTTTTGACCTGAAGTGTTCTTTTGCTCTGTTAAAACAGTAATTTGCTTTACACAAACAGAGAGGAGGAAGAGGAAGGGCCTGTCATTTATTGAGTGCCTGCTTCATTCCAGCCAGCCTGCTAGGCACTTACATGCCTTTGCCCACCTGCCCCCCCCCCACCCCAGTAACCAAGGCAGTGGGCTTTACTAACTCCATTTCACATGTGAAAGTTGCAGGCTTGGAAACAGGTCATGATCTGCATAAAGCTGCATAACTAAGGGTGACTGAGCTGGGAGACACAGAAGTAAGTCTGTGTCCTTTTCCACTAGTTGTGTGATTTCCTAAAAATGCACTATTTAGAAGTGCATAGATGTACCTTTGCTCCTAAATACAGGGTGCTTAACCCAGAAGAAGGTACAATGCTCAGCTTATCAGATCTGTAATCTTTCCAGGTGTGCGAGTACACGCTTGTATATACATAAATACATACCTCACGGGCAGTGATGTGCTTCTCACTGAATGTTCACAAAAGATCTGAAAAAGTTCCAGGTTAATGATAGGGATCTGGCTCTTTTGGTAAACGGTAGCACTAGGATCAATTGGTATGTTACATTCATAATGCTGGCAATTGGTTCTTAAACCATAAGGCACATCTGTGTAAATAAATACAGTTTGCGCCTCATATCAGATTGCGCATCAGCATTAAAGGGCTTTGGAATCTGACACCAGATCTATGTTGAATTAAAGGGTTATTCCTAACCCCATAAGTGCATCAATGTACAAAGTTATGATTTAATAAAAAATAATTCAAAAAAAAGAAAGCCAGCAGCACCTGTGGTTCAAGGAGTAGGGCACTGGCCCCATATACCGGAGGTGGTGGGTTCAAACCTGCCTCTGCTAAAAAAAAAAAAAAAGAAAGAAAGAAAGCTTTAATAAATGAATAAATAAATAAATAATTTTTTAAAAAGGGTTATGCCTGTATTGATTAATGGTTTTTAAAAATCACAAAAATTTTATTATACGTGATGACTCTGAACCCCAGATAAATCTCGAAGTGATAAATCCTTTGAAACACATTTTGAAATACTGGTATAATATTCAAAATTTGATAATGCAAATACAGCTTAAATAAGTAATGAAAAGAGATTACATATTTTTATATAATTAGTTGGCATAATTTTTTTTTTGCCGGGGCTCGGTTTGAACCCGCCACCTCTGGCATATGGAGCCGGCGCCCTACCCTTGTGAGCCACAGGCTCTGCCCAGTTGGCATAATTTTTAAATATATAGTGACATATATGTATATTTGTGTGTGTGTACTTAGTTAAGGCTGTCTCTTGCACTTGATAAGCATTTACTAAACAGTAGGTTTTTTTTTTAAATAAATGACCTCTTCACTTTAAAAGATTTTATTAGAACAATTATATGAGATGAGTATGTGTTTCTTTTTTTTTTAATTGTTGTTGCAGTTTGGCCGGGGCCAGGATCCAACCCACCACCCTTGGTATATGGGGCTGGCACCCTACTCACTGAGCCACAGGTGTCACCCGAGTATATGTTTCTTCACGGATTTCAAAATTGCCGCTACATCAAATGGACTTTTTTTTCTCAGTTACTGAGAATTAGTAAGCTTTAACTCTGTTAATTAAAAATACATTTTTTTCTTGCATTCCAGTTTACATAAATAGCTATTATCTGAGCTACAGGCTGTGAAACTGGGCCAGGTATGGTCGTTCAGGCCTGTAATCCCAGCATTTTTGGAGGCCAGAGTGGGAGGATAGCTTGAGGCAAAGAGTTCAAGGTCATTGGTAACATAGTCAGATCCATTCTCTACAAAATATTTTTTAAAAATAAGCCAGGTGGCTTGGTACTTATGGCTCAAGCAGCTAAGGTACCAGCCACACACACCTGAGCTGGTGGGTTCGAATCCAGCCCAGGCCCACCAAACAACAATGGCGGCTGCAACCAAAAAATAGCCAGACTTTGTGGCAGGCACCTGTAGTCCCAGCTACTTGGGAGGCTCAAGAATCACTTGAGCCCAGGAGTTGGAGGTTGCTGTGAGCTGTGATGCCACAGTACTCTACCCAGGGTGACAGCTTGAGACTCTGTCTCAAAAAAAAAAAAAAAAATTAGCCAGGTATTAGCCAGGTGCTGGTTGCTCACATCTGTAATCCTAGCACTCTGGGAGGCCAAGGTGAGTAGATTGCCTGAGCTCACAAGTTCAAGACCAGCCTGAGCAAAAGCAAGACCCTGTCTCTACTGAAAATAAAAAAAACAGGCAAGAGGATCACTTGAGCCCAAGAGTTGGAGGTTTCTGTGAGCTATGACGTCACAGCACTCTATCCAGGGTGACAGCTTGAGATTCTGTCTAAAAAAAAAAAATAGCCAGGTGTGAAAAAAATATTAGCCAGATATGATGGGTGCACACAAGTAGTCCCAGCAACTCAGGAGGTGGAGGCAGAAGGACCACTTGAACCCAGGAGTTTGAGTTCACTGTGAGCTATGATCATGCCAATGTACTCGAGCCTGGGTGGCAGAGCAAGACCCTGTCTCTATTTAAAAAAAATAAAAAAAAGAAAAATGTATCTGACCATCTCCCACACATAGCCAGAAATAAGATTCATTTGTTAGTAGGGGTAAAAGTCCAAGGAGGCTGAATCTTAAAATATAAATTGTAACATCTGATGACTTTTTTTTTTTTTTGAGACAAAATCTCACTTTGTCGCCCTTGGTAGGGTGCTGTGGTGTCATTATTCATAGCAACCTCCAATTCTTGGGCTCAAGAGATCTTCTTGCCTCAGTGTTTCATTTTTAGTAGAGAAGGGGTCTTGCTCTTGTTCAGGCTGGTCTTGAACTCCTGACCTCAAACAGTCCACCTGCCTTGGCCTCCCAGATCCCTCTGATAACTTTTTAAAGCATTTTTATTTAAATAGCTCATGCATTTTCTCTGAGCAGACCAATACTTGTAAGGTACTCTGTTTTTTTTTTTGAGACAGAGCCTCAAGCTGTCTCCCTGGGTAGAGTGCCGTGGCATTACAGCTCACAGCAACCTCCAACTCCTGGGCTCAAGTGAGTCTCTTGCCTCCGCCTCCCAAGTAGCTGGGACCACAGGCGCCCGCCACAACACCCAGCTATTTTTTGGTTGCAGTCGTCATTGTTGTTTGGCGGGTCCAGGCTGGGGATTCGAACCCACCACCTTAGGTGCACGTGGCTGGCGCCTTAGCCAGTTGAGCTGTAGGCGCCGAGCCATACTCTGTTTTTTCTTCCCTTTTTCTTTTAAAGCACGTATCATGATCCTATTTTAAGTATGTATTTTTATTTTGCTATCTCTGAAGAGAGTTCACTGGGAGATTTGCGTAAGCCCTGGTCTTGATTCCACTCGCTGGTAGCAGAGATGGTAATAATCAGACTGAGGGATCAGAGATACTTAAATAGGTACTAGCTTGCAGTTCTGCTTGGATCCCGTCAGCAAATATTTATTATTTATTTATTGACAGAGTCTCACTTCGTTGGCTCCAGTAGAGTGCCATGGTGTCACAGCTCACAGCAACCAAACTTGTGACCTCAAGCAATCCACTTGCCTCAGCCTCCTGAATAGCTGGGACTACAGGCACCTGCTGCAACACCTAGCTATTTTTTGTTTTTTTGTTTATTTGCTTTTTTAGAGATGAGGGGGTCTCACTCTTGTTCAGGCTGGTCTTGAACTCCTGAGCTCAGGCAATCCACCCGCCTCGGCCTCCCAGAGTGCTGGGATTACAGGAATGAGCCACCACACCCAGCCTAGCAAATATTTATTGAGCAAATTCTAATGGGTCACTCGGCACAACTATATTTTCAGAGTGCCAGATAACCTTTGCTGTTAACCTTGAACTTTTGTGTTTTCCTTTTCTAGGAGTACACAGTGAAAATAAGTAATATCCCTACAATTAAGAGATTCCTTGAACCAGGCAGCAAGAAGAAGCCACCTCCTGATGACATCTATGTGAGAATAGTCTACAATGTCTTTATGCCGTGAAACAGTGCATCTGTCTGTGGGTGAGAACGTGTACCTAGAGGCGGCTGTGTCCATTGATTCCAGCTCTGTGCTGTGTGTTAAATCGTGTCCTAAATTGGGTTGTTCACATCAAGGAGATCTTCCTTTCTAGAAATATCAACTTCTTTTTTTTTTTTGGTCCAGTAAATAATTGTCATAGGAAATCTTTTTGGGAAACCTTTTGGAAACGGTTGATGCTTAAATTCGATCTGATCGAATTACTCATTTCCCATAGCTAGTCCCTCCTGATGAGAAGGAGGGGCAGAATCTCATGTTCTCCCCTGAGCGTTTTTCTACTCTGTTTATCCTATTTCTAAGGCCTTGCCAGTCTCTTCCTAATTTTTAGTGTCCAATAACAACAAAATGTTCAGTAAGTGACTT
>CAUYTI010028075.1:0-29575 GCA_963575145.1 Galago senegalensis
TTCATTTTTCTGGACATGGGATGAAATATAAAATAATGGAGATTGCTACTATTTATTATACGGAAAGATAAATGTCACAAGGGAGGTTGTTGTGCATTCATTAAAGAAAAATGACTGAAAGTAAAGGTTGGGAATAACTGAAGGAATTATATAGGGAACTAAATAAGCTGAAAAAATAATTGGCGAAAAAAGGAACAGTATAAACCAATAGGAGGAAATGATGTAGTACCAGCTGTTGAAACCAGCAGACTGCCCCTCTTCCTGGCAGAGTCCTCAACTAGCAAGGAGCTGTAGGGAAGAGAGAGATTACTGCCACTGCAAATGAGGCGGTCTCTGGATGCAGAAAAGAGCTGGCAGTTGTGCAGAGGCAGTGCCCACAAGGTAGCTGAAGCTCTCCGAGTTTCAGTAAACTTCCCAGCGTTACTCAGCTAATACATAACAGGTCTAGAATTTGAACCTAGAAAGTCTGGCCCTAGAATCTGAGCTCTGAACCACTGTATTCTACTATTTCTGTTTCATTTTTTTTTAATTGTTTGGGGTTCATTGAGGTACAAAGAATTAGGTTACACTGATTGCATTTGTTAGATAAAGTCCCTCTTATGTCTCACCCCCAAGAGGTGTGCCATAACACTGTGAACCCCCATGCACTTCTCTTCTCCCTACTCCCTCATTCCCTATCCCACCCCTTGTATTAGATTATCTACTGCCTTTATATTAGAATTGAGTACATTGGATTCTTGCTTCTCCATTCTCCTAATGTTTTACTAAGAAGAATATGTTCTGCTCCTTCTAGGTTAATACAAAAGATATAGAGTCACCATCTTTTTAATGGTTGAATGGATTAACATATACCATAGCTTGTTAATCCATTCTTGGGTTGGTGGGCATTTAGGTTATTTCCACAATTTGGTGATTGTAAATTGAGCTGCGATAAACAGTCTAGTGCAAATGTTCTTAATGTAAAATGATCTTTTATTCTTCTGCATAGATACATAGTAATGAGATTGCAGGATTAAATGGGAGGTCTAATTTGAGTTCTTTGAGGATTCTCCATACTTCCTTCCAAAAAAGATTATATTAGTTTGCAGTTCCACTAGCAGTGTAAAAATGTTCTTAAAAACTAGGGAATTTTACCCGTTCCACAGGACAAAGGCTGTTTAACTTCCTTATATATTACATTGTTTCTATAATGTCATGTAAACAGTTTTTTTTAAAGCTATGTATGTGGCTACCTCCTCATGAATGTTTGAATAAATTAAAAGATATAAAGCACTCATTGCATCCCCCAAACTTGTTCTCCTCCATGCCTTCCACCATCACCATCTCTGTCATGTGGGGCCTATCCATCAGTTCCTACCTCATCTAACCTCCACAAGGCATCCCTGGATGGGGCAGTCAGAATTTAACTTCCTCTCCCTGACTGTCCTAGAGACTGAGCATTTTCTTTTGCTACCATCTTGATGTTAATCAATTGCTATTTGCTTTTATTTTTGTGTGCCCTGGTTTGCCCCATGCTTTGCCCAAATAGAAAACTCTCAGGAGCCTTAGATTTCTTTATATTCTCAAAGTTGTGAATTTAGAAACACAATAAATGAATGGATGGGAGAGAGGAAGTAGGAGACCCAGGAAGTCTGAAACTGCTGTGGATACCATTTAACATGGATTTTCCTGTCTCTTAAAACTATTTCCAAATGTCATCTCATTCTTAGTTATTTCTCTGGAAATAGATTTACCACTTGGGAAGTATTTGGCTTTGAATCTTCAGATGAGTCCAAATTTATCATTAAAATATTAGAAATCTTAGAATCATTTCATTTTTCTCCAAGGTATAAAATTTAGCAGAAATTCAGCTTCAAAAGGGATTTTTAAAAGAAAAATTGGTCCAGTGGATATCAATTTCTTAATAAACGTATGCGATCTCTTAAACAATTCACCATGAGTTTATGTCAAGAGGTCTCATTTGCTAACAGATGACCGTTTCGTCATGTTTTGGTAAAGAGAACATCCTTTCAAAGTCTTATTTTTTTCCTACTGGATTCAACTACAATGTTTTCATGTTCTGCTTGACCTCATCAAATGATAAACTGTCTCCAAGTCTGTCTTTTCTTGGAAATACAATAAAACAAATTCACACTATTTCAATATAAAGCATGACACTTTTTTCAAATGTATTACACAATATACTGAGTCCAAAATCTAAATTGTCATGAGCCATTCCCTGATTTTCCTTTTTTGCTGTTGTTTTTGAGACAGAGTTTTTCTCACTCTGTTGCCCTTGGTAGACTGCCGCGGCATCATCATTGCTCACAGCAATCTCACACTCTTGGGCTCAAGAGCTCCTCTTGCCTCAGCCTCAGGAGTAGCTGGGACTATAGACTAGGGTGCCACAACACCCTAGTTTTTTTAGTTTTACTTAGAGATGGGGTTTCATTCTTGCCCAGGCTGGTCTCAAACTCCTAAACCCAGGCAGATTTATCTGCTTTGGCCTCCCAATGCTTTCACTAGCAGTAAAGGTGTGAGCCATAGCACCTGGCACCCCTATGATATGTTAAACGATACCCCCAAGTGACTAATGACCTTTTCTGTCATGATTCATCTGTTCAGATTCATCTCAAGAGTTTCGCTATTGAGAAGGTCGTAAATGGAAAGACAGATGCGCATGGGATTATAAAAGTCAGAGTGTTATCCAGAACAGATATACGTGACAACATTTAGATTTCCAAATCTGTTTTAGGGATACATTTCAAAATCAAGGAGTGTAGTCACATCAACTGTCCTAACATCCCTACATTATTTCCCTTTACATGTTTACTTCCCTGGGATCCTCACTGCCCTGTGGCCCCCGTGGATTATACCAAGTGCTGTGCTATGAAGGCCAACATTTGCCAATATTCTGTTTTATGTTATTACCTAATTGTTCACATTCTGTTTTGTGATGTTCTCTGATTGTTTTGGTGGTATGTGTGTGTTTTATACATGTCCCATCTCACCAAATGGTGAGCTCCTCAGGGACACCTCATGGCTCCACGGTCAGGGTCCCTGTACCCATAGCTACAGCAGCTGATCACCCAGAGTTTGCTGAGAAAGACTCCCATCAAGATAAAAAGTCTCTAGTTGCCTATAGTGGGAACATCTAGGACACAAATCTTACTCCTCTGGGTTAAAGGGTTGACTCTCCCCTAATAGTAACTGTTCAGCCTGGCTTATCTAGCACATCAATGGTTTACATCTGTTGTTCTAGCATAATTTTTATTTGTGTTCCCCTTTCTCTGACCAGTATCCTCGTTTGGTTGAAAAACCTATAGGCTTAATCCTGGATGTACCAGGATAAAGTCTAGATTCTTAGCATGAGGGTCCTCAGCACTTCACAGTTTGATCCCAAGGCAGTAGCCCAGCCTTTTCTCCTGTGACTGGGAGTGGTCTACAGCAAGAAAAGAGGGTCAACATCAAGGGGAGAGTAGTATGGGTTTGCCTCTGATGTGCCCATTCTCCAGGCTGGGTACACAGTAGCTGGAGAAGTTCTCATCAACCAGCCTACCAGCTGATGATTTAAAGTTATTTGAGCATCCTAGCCAGGTGCGGTGGCTCACGCCTGTAATTCTAGCAATCTGGGAGGCAGAGGTGGGTAGATTGCCTAAGCTTAGGAGTTTGAGACCAACCTGAGCCAGAACAAGACCTCATCTCTTAAAAAAACCCAGCCATTGTGATGGGTGCCTGTAGTCCCAGCTACTTGGGTGGCTTAGGCAAGAGAATCAGTTAAGCCAAGAGTTTGAGATTGCTGTGAGCTGTGATGCTACAGCACTCTACTCTCACTCAAAGTGAGACTCTGTCTCCAAAAAAAAAAAAAAAAAAAAATGAAAGAAAGAAAAGAAAAGAAAGTATCTGAGTATCCGCAAAATGGATTGGGCCAAGGGCTTTACAGAAATGGGTCATCGACTCCTTGCAATGACATTGTACTACTACCATCTCCCTCTTTATCCCGAAGAGATGAAAAAATCTGCAAGCAACAGGCTGGCTCCAGGGCCTGTGTATTTGACCACCACGCCAAAGTGCTTTGCCCCAGGAGATAGAGGCAAAAACTCATCTTGTGAAACTTATTCCTGACGCTTCATCCCTACATGGCTTCATCCCTACATAGCAAAGAGAAAAGAAAGAAAAGTCTGAATGTTATCCATCCCTTCAAAAAGGAAAGAAAGTCTTGCTGATTTGAAGGCTTTGACTTTAGATACCATCTGAGAGCTCGTGTGTCCTAGCTTTACTACTTGAGAGAAATATATCCAAAGGACATCCTGATTTGTAATAGTACTTCCTGCAGAGATAACATTAACAAAGTGATGAATCTGCTGGAAAATGTGTGTGTGAGCGCACACAGGCTCCACTTCAAATGCAAGCTCTTGCCAGACTTTAAACCAGTTAGCAGACAACACCCTGCACCAAACTTCTCTGTGGGGTACACACATAAAACAGGCAAGGAAAAAACTACAGGCAGTGAAGCCAACAATTTTAATGTCTAACAGGTCTGCTGAACTAGGAAAGGCTGTGCACTGGCTGTTGGGACAAGTGGGTAAGAGAAATAGTTTATTCAATATTTGCTAGCTCTGCCAGGGAGAGAATTTGTCAGAGCAGGAAAGGGAATCAGGGTTGATCTGGGACAGTGGCTGAAGGAGATGCCCCGACTCTGTGCCAGGACTGCAGGAAATGAGACAAGCTGGACCCTCAGAGTGGTGGTCAGCCTGCAGGAACTGGGAGTGGAAGGGTCAGGGAAGGGCTGGCTTCATGAGCAGGTGACCAGTGCCCCCAGAGGACCCTCTGTTTGAAGTTTAATGCTGTGTTGTCACTGTCATGAATTCTTAATTATTTTTTCTTTTAAAAAATTATTTTTAAATATTAAAGAGGAACAAATGTTATTTATTACACAGATAGCTTTTGTAATGCTTGAGTCAAAATGACGTCCTACGGGACATGAGAGCAAGTGCTGAGGGCTTGGGGCCTGGCATCTTGTGCCATGGTCTCCCACTCCCTTCTCTAGTTTGATTCTCAATTGTCTTGTCCCCCAGCCCTGGTACCCCTGCTGCCCAGCTGGCCTGCCACTTCCCATCCCTCTTCAGCAATGTCAGCTGCCTTCCACCTCCACAGGACCTTGGATGTGCACACCTGCATGATAGCATCTGACAGGATGTGGTGGCAGCAATCCTGGCAAAGGCTGGCAGTGCCACCATGCATTTGGTGTGGTGGGGTTGGCATGGGCAAGCCTCCCTCTGATTGGTACTCAGGTACACAATATGTCCCAGTGGAGAGGCTGTAATCTCTTGGGGTCCATGGGTTGGGGTGGGAAGATCCTGGGGGAGGGGCAGGTTGGCTGTTCTGCCCTGGAGAGTAGATTGGGAGGAAGGTACTTTGATCCTGGGAGACAGTATGGTGTGTGTGTGTGGGGGGGGTTTAAAGGTTTGCACCCACCAGAGGAGTGCAACATTAAATAGGAAGTAAATGCCATGACAGGCCAAGACAGAAACTGTGAAAGAAAGGAAAAGTTGTCGTTGTGCTTTTAGTGATACTCTTTTGAGGGTCCTACCTTTTGATTTTGCCTGGACCCTGCAAATGCTGCCGTCAGCCCTGAGTGAAGCGGGAGTTTTCAGTAGCATTTCCTGAATGAAAGTATTGCAAAACTCCAATACTGTCTTCCTCAATGAGCTGTGTCTTTGCTACAACACTCTGGAAAAAGAATGCATCCATCTGTCCTTCCAGACAACCTGAGTAAGCCCTACAGTGAAAGAATATAGCTGAGCTGTTGGGGAACACATTACTGTACCCCAACATTGCGACATTCTCCTCCTCCCATCACCCTTTCTCCACACACTCTCCCAATCACAGCTGGGTTCCCATTTCAAATTTAGGTTCTCTCCTTGCTCTCTACAGTGCCGGGATGGGCAGGCTGGGGGTTGTTTCTCACTGCTGCCATCAATTCCTAACAGTTATATCATACATAGAAGCTCCCTTCAGAACAGGTCTGTGAACACACTGGAATCCCCGCAGTGGCTGCTGTCCTTAGGCCTTTGTTCTGCGGGATGGCCTGTTGCACTTCTGTAGATGGTTTAACCTTCAATATCGGCCCAGCCTCCCAGAGGCCCAAGCCTGCGGACTGTACCTTAAAGGCTAGGAGAGGCCAAAATTCTCTCTGAGCCATGGGGCATAACAAATTGGGTGTGGGTTCATTATTGAACAGCTCTTGTAATGTTTAATGGAAATAATTACGGAATAGTATAGGATTTGCTTTAAAGTTGCTCTCCAATTATTTTTTAGGAGAAGACAGAAAAGATCTGTTGGTTTGTACAAAAACACATACTTTTTATGAGGAAGAAAAAGTTCTACAAATAGGCTAATCAAAGACTAATTATCTATTAAAATTTACTAGCTTTTCAAGAAAAAAAAAACTAAAAAAAACAAAAAAGACTGCCTTCACTGCCAGTGCTGTTTCCCAGCCCCCTAATCATTTTTTCCTTTCTTCCTCTAAAGTCTCAGATTCATCCATCTTTATTCTATCCCCAGGCATTAAAAAGACAGACTAGCAGATCCATTCACTCTTTCAGAATGTTGTTATTGAGCAATTACTATTTTCCCATTTTAAAGATACGTAATTGAACAAAGTGTGAACTGACAGTCTGGCCCAGGTCCAGGGTAATCTTTAACCTTCCACCTCTTTCTTCAGGGACTTAGAAATATTTTAAGAGATGGAGGACTTACATTAGTTTATAGGGATTCATAATTGTACAACACTTTTGTAAATGTACAACTAAGTACAACAGGCTAATCATCTAATGAGTGATGTATTAAAATTGTAGATTTATAAGCTTAGTAAACGTCGTAAAGTTAGTGCAGTCTCAGCGTTATCTGTGCCCCTGCATGTTCTACTCGGACTTCTAGCTGCCATGAAACTCTGCAAAGCTAAGACTTAGCACATGCCCAAGCATATAGCAGGATTTCCCCAATTTTCTATAAAAATACCCCATCAGTATTCTTATCGAAGGGATAACCCCCTTCCTGAAAGAACATGAGTGATGTTCCTGAGTTGGCCAAGATTCTAGCCTTTTCCTATGTAATGTCCTTAGGGTCATTTAATTATGATAGATATATTTTCTGGTAGGTTTTCTGTGATCATTATTGATTCTGTCCTCGGAGTGATGTATCTTGCACAGCAACAAAATTGTAGTCTGTCATTTTCCAGTAACTGGCTTCAGAATGGACGTGGACTGCAGTTCAAATATGAATCATTTTTATACTCCATTGCTCAAACCAATTTGCTGCTGTGGTGTCTACTTGTTGCTATTACTCAGTTCTTTGTCACTGGATTATAAGAATGGGTGGGTGACCCATTCTTATAATCATTTCAAGAAATGAATAGACAAGTAGCATTCTGCCTTTATTTTCCAACTCTGCCTACACTGACTTTCTTAGGCATCCCTCTCCCCTTCCCTCCTCCTGGACCAGCAGGTCAGTGCACCTGTCTGCAGCAAGGGCAAAGGCAGCTCCCATGGAATAGCAGCACACAGGGCCCTGCTGAGCTCTCTGGTTACCTGCTCCATGGCTACCCTTAGGAGGTTCCTTTTATTAGAACTGACTAATGAGTGAGTGGAACTTCCTGCCTGAGCTTAAAAGCCAGGAGACTTTTCAAGGGTGCTTTTAAATAGGCATTACTCAGTGTCAGTAGTGATAAATAAGGCACAGGAGCAGTCTGCCAAATGCCAAGAGCTAAGGAGAATGTATACATTTGGATTCCACCTGTTTGGGTCAGAATATAGCCACTGGTGGCTTGTGGATACCTACAGATACAAATAAGAATAGATAATATTTCTGGTTTGGAGATTTTCATGGGCATGTTTTTTTTTTTCAAGTTCTGTGGGTGACCTTATTCAGATTAGGAGTCTCATGATGTGTGCTTCTAATAAAAATAGTCGCCTTATTTATCAGATTCTAAAACACCTTTCACTATACATCATTCCACTATTTTATAAAAAACTAAGAAAAATAAAGCTGCTAATCAATGGCACTGCTTTTGTATCCCCTTGGGGCTTTTATTTTATGCTATTGAAAGACCTTCTTTGGCTCATTTACACATAAATTTTATGTTACTTATTATTTTTGCAAAAGAGATTTTCTTTCTTAAATAAATTATTTTAGAAGAGTTTTAATAGAAAAGTTATAATAGTAGGAAAAAGAAGGCTTGTCTTCTTTACACCCCAATATTTCTGCCATTAACATGTTACATCAGTGTGGTGCATTTGTCACAACTAATGGCACATTATTAACTGAAGTCCGTACTTTGATTTCTTAGTTTTGTCCTAAGGCCTCTTGCCTCTGTTCCAGGATCCTACCCAGGACACGTTTCATAGCCATGTCTCCTGGGGTCCTGTAGACCATATCAGTTTCACAGACTCTCCTTATTTTTTATGACCATGACAGTTTTGAGGTCTCCTGGTTAGATATTCTGCAGAATATCCTTCAGTGTGATTTTGTCCGACATTTTCCTCATGGTCAGACTGTGGTGTGCACTTCCAGGGAGGAAATACCCATTACTTTTATGAAACATGAAAAGTAAAATATAAGCAAAGGTGAGGTTAAATTACTACCAAATTTCTTCACTGTGGGAGTCCGACTCTCTTCCTCGGCATTCAAGTCAGCGTTGTCCATAGACTTGTTTTTCCAGACAGTATCATTCTCTGTGCCAGCAAGAACAGGGGTGATGCAGCATTTTAAAACTATTCTCTGCTGGATTTTCTTCCAAATCATTGACCCTCTTCTGCCAGCTTTCAAGCTGTCACTTTCTGGACCTTACTAGAAGGTGTCAGGGAAGGACAGCAAGATCACAGTGCTCTTAGACAACTACAACTGTCAGCTACCGTCAATTATAAAACACTTTTGGGACATTTGCAAAGACGGAGGGGAAAAATGTACCTTAGATACAATGAAATATGGGATTATGCCTTTTTAACATGCCATAAAATAGCTTTCAATTTAATATTGCTAAATTACTACTTGAAGTTTACACATAACTATGTTGCTTTTTCTATCTCTAGATCAAATTAAAACCAGTAAATTCCCACCAACCAGATTAATATGAAATTGAATTTCCCTTTCCTAGGATTCCATTTCTTTTAAAATCTCAAAGAGCTGGTGTAGCCCCCATGGAGCTCTGTCTGTCTGACTTTCACACGTGTTGGAAGAGGTGCAGAATCAACTCACTCACACCATCACTGCACTGAGCTCAAAGTGTTAGTTCCCTACCATCCTACCTGGTATTGCTGGCTTGGGTCCCAGCACAGGCTGGTGTAGCTCCTGAGAGGAGTCCCTTTGCAGTCACTGGCTCAGTCCAGGGTCCTTGCTAGGCTTCTTAGTGGCAGATCTAGGTGCCCACATTCTGCCTCCCAAAGCAGTCATTTCTGAAGATCCAGCCACCCAAGCAGAGCAGCTGTGGAGCACAGGCTCTAAGGTGCAGGGCCCCCACAGCCTGGGGAGATGTTCAGGGATGGATCCACAGCTAGTCCTCCTTTAACAACAAACATTCTTTTCTACTCTGCTGGAAGTCACATAGCCCCTGCATACTTTCCTTTTTTTCTTGCTAGCAAGCACGCAGCTTTTCCTCCTTCATCTTTACCCCATGTGCCAAGATTTACGTCATTTAGGAGCCTTGTTTAAAGTACTATACAAATAGAGCTAGAACCATAGTTTAGTGCTGGCTGCAGTCTTAGCTGCTCTGGTTCTCCTGATCCCATCTTTGTCTCTGGTGTGTGTCTCTCTTGTATATTTCTCTTTTGTGTATGTCTCTCTTGTGCATGTCCCTTGTGCGTCTTATTTCCTCATTCCCCACCATTCCCACTCTGGTTTGTTCTCCTCCTTTGTACTGGTTTGTGAAAAGCAGTGTAGGAGGCAATTCTGGCCTCTACCCAGGAACCCTTAGGGGACCATCTTCCTCTTGGGGAATGCACCACAGATTAAGCCTCAATGTTCTTTTTTAAACCTCCAAATAAAGAGAGGGGTAATCCCACTTCTTTCTCTTTCCTTTTAACATAAAAATAAACCTAATTGCTGGCAAAGCTATTTGTAGACTATCTTTAAAAGGCTCAAAGCACCCTACATTTTGATCTTAAAACCTCTCTGGGCCTTGAGCAATTTCTGATCCTGATGGGATCCAGACCTCAAAGCAAAATAAGGTGAGCAGAGGGGGCCTCCTCTTTCTTTCTTCTCCCATAGTCAGACTACCTGCCCACCACAGATCTGGTTTCTACAAGACATGCACGAGCCAGGCTCTCCTTAGCTGACAGAGAAGGTGGCTCTCTACATCTTATGATTTCAGGGGTGGAGGAAAGGAATTAGGATGGGCACTGGATCAAAAGATTGCCCTAAATTGTTGTTTGATAGCCTATGTAGATGTATTGGAGGACTTACATTTTTCTGTTGAAATAAAATAGGCCATGAGTTAGGGGTACTGTAGTCTAGCTTGGCATGAAACCAAACTGTTAAAAAGATAGCAAAAGTAGATAATTATCTTGTGTGTGATTTTTTTTTCAGGCCATATTACCTGATTTCTTTTAGAATTATCCTGGCTTATTTTGTGTTTCTTTCATAGAACTTTCAGAAACTTTGCATGGCACAAATAAGCTTATACTGCAGGTGTCCTCCAGGCAGCAGTCCCCAGCTTTTTTGGCACCAGGGACCAGTTTCATGGAAAAAAATTTTTAGGAGGGGGAGGGGAGGTGGGACAAGAGGTAGTGAGTTTGGGCAGTGATGCTATGTGGTTCGGTTCCTAATAGGCTGTGGACCGGTACTGGTCCATGGTCCAGGGGTTGGGGACTTCAGCTCTAATGGAAGCTGCACCAAAATCTGAGAATTGGAATTTATCAAACCACAATCATGGTAGGATTATTTGTATTACAACAACAACAACAACAACAAAATCCAGTCCTTTACCAAAGAAGCAGATAGATTTCTATAAATAGCAAGCTATCCACATCCTCCTCCGCAGGACAATTAAAAAATCCATCAAATTAAATTAAGTGAGTCTGCAACAATGTATAGGCTTAAGTATTAAGAATGGGAAGTTTGTTAAGGTAGCTGCGTTCTATACAAGTGTCCTTACATTGAATTTCAATTATACATCCTCTCTACGTGAAGAAGTAATATATTTGACAGAGTTTTTGATCAGGCTGCACTGTATTTATTTCCCAGATGCTACAAATCCACAAGGAATTTCACTGCACAAAGCAGAAATGAAAATCTAGGTTTATTTTCCGTGCTTGTGTTCTCAGTGGAGCATGAAGACTGTGGAAATACGTGAATGTTGGAAGTGTTTAATGAGCGGTGAGAGCCAGCACGGGCCCCCAGGTCCTGACATCTGTTCCAATTTGTAATTGGCTGTCACAGCCTATACTTTATGCTGTGATCATAACAAAAAGCATTTTTAAATTGCTCACGTAACCGTATGTCTTGGACCATGGCACTATCCTTGGCTTCTGTATATGTTATTTTTCTAGGTCTTTTGAAAAAAATTCACGAGGCACAAATGATTCATTGGTATCAAGAAAGGAACTAAAAGGTTACCTGTGCCTCAATGAGAACAATTTAGAAAAAGTAAGAATTTACCTTTGTTTTCTAGAACTGAATTCCTGAGATTTATTAAAAAGGCAGTTTGTGGACTTCAGACAATTACATAATTTTCAGGGCCAACTACAAAATAAAAACACAAGACCCCTCATTTGAAAAACAAGGAAAGAATTGTCATTAAAAAATACTGAAGGGGCGATGTCTATGGCTCAAAGGAGTAGGGTGCTGGCCCCATATACCAGAGGTGGCAGGTTCAAACCCAGCCCTGGCCAAAAAAAAAAGATACTAAAATATAAAGCTTTTTCCTGTCTTCTCTGGTCCTGCCTCTTAACTTGTCATGATGCTGTTTTATTTACTATTTAATGTCATTTTTAGTAAAGAAAAATTTAAATTTAAAATTATTAGCATGAAGTTTATCTTTTATCTTTATAGTATGCAATTAAAGTTTGAAACGCAAATGTGAAACTCCTCAGTGGAATCGCTCACCAGCAGACTCCATTATCCCAGGAATGTCCCCACAACTCCTATTTCGTAGTCCACATATGCCTGTGTATTTTGTTCCTGCCAGAATAGCGGACATGCTGCACAAAACTAGCTCCACTTCGTAACCTCACTTCCTGATCTGTGCGTTTTCTGACCACCACTCTTTTCTACTTATGACTCAGGAAGAACTGAAAAGGGTAAGAACTCAGGATGCTCTGGCTCTCCCTTTGCTGGCGAGTCCTCATAAGTGGTCAGCTGACACGGGGTAGCATCAGAGTGACTGGTTGGCCAGTGTAAACTGGTGTGTGAGAAACAAAGGGTGGTTCACGTTTCTTAAAATGCCACGCCTTCTTTCTGCATTTGAAGCAAGTTCTGGTTGCAGGTGGAAGTGTGGCCTCTCACAGCTGGTTGTACCCTGCCCGGTTACTCGGCTTTGGATGTGACAAGCTTAATTACTGTGTTCAGCCTTTGAGTCTTGCTGAACTCCCACCCTTACGGGTTCCCCTGGACCGGGACGCTAATGGACCCCCTTGAATGCCCAAGAAAGCGGGAAGGCAGGGAGCTGCAGTTGGGCGTGGTGTCCCGTCCCCTCCGCTCACCTGCAGGCTCCACTGTCCCATCAGACTTTCTTTTCAAAACAGGAGCTGAAAGACCCGAGTATTAAGAATTCAAGATAGTAACATCGGTGCGTTAATCCGAGCACGGAACACTTCTGACCCCGGGCCCTGTGAGAGCCTCGCCTCCACCATCCCATGTACAAGATGGGGTGATGATGTGACAGTGGCACCAGGCAGGAGCACTGTGTGGAGTGATGGAGTTCCAGTAGTCTGCAGAAAGCAGCTCTCAGGACTAGTTTATCGCCCTTTACCTCTGCCCCCCAAATCAGGAAACGGGGGTTGTATTTCCACTAGGGAACTGAGTATTCAGTTTGGGTCAGGCAGTCCCTGTATGAGGCCCACTCAGCAAGACAGGCTTTCACAGGCACGGGACGCTGGAGCAGAATGAGTGCTCCTGGTTCTGTGCGGCAGCGGGCAGCGAACTGTGCAGTCGCCAGCAAGGTCCCAGCTGAGGTCAAGGGTCCGCCTGGGTATCCTTATTCAGTGGCAATCCCTGAGGCAGTTTATAGCTGATAGCGCTGTGCCGGTACTCAGGAGACAAAGGCACAAGTCATTAAAAGCAGTGTGGTTGCCAGGTTGTCTCCCTCTGAAAATGAAGTGGGCACGGTAGAGAAGGCCTCAGTTCCGAACTCGTGGAGGGGAGATGTCTGAACCCAGAATGAAAACAAGACAGAGAATGACATCCGCTGGAGTAAGCCGGGGAAAGCACTGGTTAACTACAGCATCCAAGTGAAATTTGGGACAGAATGAGTTCCAGGGTCCAGAGTTCCTGAGGAAATATTATAAATGATACTCCTCAACTCTACTCCTCTACTCTTCCTAGTAGAGCAGCTTATAAAATGCTGTTTTATATGCCTACGGTGTATTTGTTTTATTTACAATATGTAACCAAACATTCGACTTAGAAATATCAATTTTTTTAAAAAATTACTAAATTATAGCCCCTTATTGAGTTGGTATACATGGATTACATTAACATAATTTTATTTTAAAGAAATTCTATATATTTTACTGGTATGGTCTTTTTAAATTTTCAGATTAAGATGCAGGTACAAATGATTAGTTTACATGGTTTATGTTTGTTAGGTAAAGTTCGAGTTGAGCCCTTCCCTCCCCCCCCCCCCGGGGTGTGCAGTATACCCTTATTTTACTGATATGTTTTAAGTAAAAACAATGCTACCCTATACATTGTTCATTTAAAAAATACTGGACATGAAAATAGGCCCAGTGGGTAGGACGCTGGCCCCATATACCTAGGGTGGTGCATTTGAACCAGGACCCAGCCAGCTAAAACAGCAGTGGTAACTGCAACAAAAATAGCCGGGCGTTGTGGGGGCACCTGTAGTCGCAGATACTTGGGAGGCTGAGGCAAGAGAATCACCCTAGCCCAGGAGTTGGAGGTTGCTGTGAGCTGGGATGCTGCGGCATGCTACTAAGGGCAACAAAGTGAAATTCTGTCTCGGGGAGAGGGGGAACTAGGTAAGGCATTATAAATATTCATGTTTCCAGAAAAGTGACCCAGCCATTTCTGATCACACAACAGGTGAGACGTGGTGTCTTGTGTCAGTATGATTTTCCTTCTCTGATTCTGAAGCTTTGGGCTTGACCCCCTTGAGGACATATGATTGTAGTTTTAAAAAATCTCTTTGCAGAGAAAAGGATTGATGAAAACACGGCATAAAAATCCATGTCTAGGGTATTCTTTTAAGGATTTTCCTTCACCCTGACCCATTTGGTTTTGAAAAATCCGGTTTCAATTTTCATTTCAAAAATTTAATAGACTTACTGGGCTTCTCAGGAAGCATTAACTTTTTGGATTCCTGGGTCCTCTCCCTCGCGGGTGCCACAGTTATAGAAGATGACTAACTCCAGGAAATGCTGAGTCAGGACATGGGTGTGCTGCCTCCAGTGCTGGTTCTCAGAGGATTTTTCTGATAAATAATGTTCTTGTTTCCAGACGCAGAGCCGAAATATCTGATAGTTGTGCGACCTGCTCCCCCTCCAAGTCAAAAGAAGTCATGCTCAGGTACAGTCATTTTCACTGGCATATTGTTTTTTTTTTCCTTTTATTAACTTTAAACCATGACTTTTCATCTTTTTTCTACCCAGACAAAATGCCTTGCAGAGTGGGACATTTAGGGCCTCAGTTACCCTGTCAGAAAGTCACACAGCCTGTCAGCAGGCACTATCAGGATCCAGTGGGATCTTACCCGGCACCACCACCTGCAAACTGCAGGGATTTAAACGAGTTATTGAACCTCCCCCCACTCCCAGGTTCTGCTGTGTCATCGGGTTGCTGTGAGGATGAAATGAGTGTATGACAGCACCCGGCCCCTTGTGAGTGCTGTGTTGGTGTCAGCTGGCCCTAGCCTGTTCTGTTTTTCAGTGTACAGACTCACACCCGCTACTGTGCCTTTCAGAGTATAAGGACAGAGTTTTAGGTCTAACCTGCTTAAGTAGACTCTCTCCATTTTGAAAGGATACATTTTTGTGTGTTACATGGACTGGAAGGAAGGTGTTCTTTACTTCTCATTTCTCCCTCCTACAGATGTTCTCTGTACTATTCACACATAGTGGAAGGACTCTTTCATAATAACAGCAACAACCACCTTCCTAAGCCTAGGAAGACTTGAAATAGGAAAGAAAATAACACATAAATAAAATAACCCAACGAAAGAAAGATTAAAATCCTGCATCTAATTTTACTACTAAAACTTCTCAGATCAGCACTTTGAGATCACCGAGGCAGGTGGATTGCTGAATTCAGGAGTTCGAGACTAGTGTGAGGAAGAACAAAACCCCATCACTCCTAAAAATAGAAAAACTAGCTGGGTGTAGTGGTGGGCGCCCATAGTTCCAGGTACTCAGGAGGCTGAGGCAAGAGGATGGCTCAAGCCCAAGAGTTTGAGGTTGCTGTGAGCTGTGATGATGCCCCAGCACTCTACCCAGGGGGACAGAGAGTCCATCTCAATAAATAAATAAATAATAAATAAATAAATAAGAACTTCTAAGATCAAATAAGCTGATTCCTCTCCTGCTATGAGGAAGAACCCATAGAAACCATTAGCTTTTCCATCTGACGTCACATCTTCCTAACTGTAGATAAGTGTTCATCACAAAGTTTTGCTTTTCTTTATCTAATGTGAAGTCATTTATAAATAATTATCTCCTAATCATGTTTATCTTTTACAATACACTGATTATCCACCCCACACAAAAGGATTCTTTTATGTTTGCTATATTTTTCTATAGGGATAAAACAGGAGAGAGAGCATTCGACTAGACTATGCAACTCTGCTGGACAAAGGGGCCCTTTGTAGCTCTGTACTCAGTCTCCTGGATGTGTGAACCCAAATCTGGCTGTCAGCAGTCAGTTGCCACAATCCCCTCTCCCCTTCCTGTTGATTTCCACTTCTTTTAAAAGCAGCATTGAAAGGTTAAGCATTTAGAAAAAAATACACATTTCTTTTTCCTGGCCTCTTATCCCACAGCAAAAGGGAAATCTCAATCACTCCCTACGATTTGTTAGTGAGAGTTATCCAGGCAGTTTTCCATACACTTTAAAATAAATACAGTCTCAATATTTTAAGACTGTGTTTCAAAATATTGAACAATAAAATTAAGAGGCATAAATATGGCTCCATGGGATTTATTTTCATACGAATAGTAATTGAACTGTTTCTTGATACAAGTATAATTATAATACAAATCTGTACAAATATATAAGAAAAATCAAGAGCATTGTCATACCTTAGTTGCTCTTAATAATTTCATTTCATTTTGAGGATTTCATAACACTGGCCTTAGAAATTATTTTTCAGTTTGTTATGGCCAGCTCAGGAAATTGTTTCATCTTGCTCAGGATATAATGCCCCACCTTTCCTTTCAGGTGACAGATAGAATTTTTGTTTTTGTAATCTGTATTTGGGAATAATGTAATGACTAATGGATTAGATTCCATTTTATATTTGCATCTGCCACATAAATTTTAATTCTTTAAACATTTTTAAGATTCGAATTTAGAAAAATATATTATTTGGTCAGGTAAGCCTTAAGTTCCCTGGTGGGGGGGGAGTGTATATTTTGTTTCTAAATGTTATTATCTTCACCATTGTGAACTAAGCCAGTAATACAGAAAAAATAAAACTAGATTATTCTTGAGGAGACCCGGGTTTGAGTTTTGCTCTTAGTATAACTTTTTGAAACTTCTCTAAGCCTTATTTTTCATCTGTAAAATGAATGAGATCATTGCATTACATTTGTGAAAATCAAATCAGGGATTGAAAAATGAGTATTAGAGTCCCTCATGTTCAAACTCTAGGTGCCAGCTACCTTCCCTCCAGATGCTAAGCTGCCTTCCTCAGAGGCCAGACATAGATGATTTGAAGCAGCATCCTAGGAGGTGCTATGTGTGGACTAGAAAAAATTTTCAGAGAAGGATAAACAGGTTTGCAACCAAGTAAACAAAAAACTATCCTGTAAAATTATTTTAAATATCTTTAAAAGCTCATCTGTACCACCATGAGACAATTTACGCCACTAGATTATATATCTTCTGGCTCTGAATGTTTCTTACTAGAACAACAATTTGTAGAATTTATTTCTAACAGAAGCAACATGCATGACACAATTTTCAAGAGCATTTGATTCAGGATAACCACCAGTGGACTCATGTGAGAGGGACCCTCCTACTCACCTTTATAAAGGTCACAGGCCACTTTGCCGCTTAGCCTCCCACTCCATTAGATTAAGTTAGCACAAATTCTTCCTATGGCAAATGTGACGTAAATAGTCTGATGAAATAAAGAAGGGAATTCAACGGAAATACAAAGCATGTAAGTTTCAGGTTCTATGTAGTTTCATTAGGCTTTCTATAGAATTTTAATTTTATTTCCATTGATTTTTTTTTTTTTAACAAGCCAGTATTGGTTTCCATGGTTGAGATTCTTCCTTTCTTTTTTTCACCGTCCTCCCATTTTTATAGTTTTGAAAATGCAAATCTCTGGTCTTGTGTATGTAAAAAGAATTTGCAGGGGTTTATGTGCATAACTTTTGGCATCACCCGAATCCACCCGGTTCCATCTGAACAAATGTGCTGCCTCTTCACGCACTGTTGGAATGTGTGTGCCTTTTCCATATAAGTACTCATTGCAAAACATATGCTGTTACGTTAATATCACAAGATACGTTGCATTTCCAAATAGGTGAAAAAGAAAGACTGTAACCTACTATCTAGATGGCAGGTTTCTTTTTTCTTCTTAGATGTTATTTCACACTAATTTATAGTAGTAGGGGGAAAATAATGCTTGTAATTTATCTGTAAAAGAAATGAAGTGAATAGTGTGTGTACATGTACAATGAGGACTGTCTGGAAAGTAACCTACTGTCTATGCCTCTACTTTTCGTATAACATTGCTGAGTACTTTCTGGATGTCTCCTGTACATACAGGCATAGAGATATGCGTCTGTGTATTTATTTCTCTGATTATAACCAAGAGCTCTGTATCCTTTCCTAACCCACAATGAAGTAAAAGCTAGGTATAGTTGCATATTATTAATATTGCAAATATAAATTATAGTATGATTATAAATGAATTATGTATATTTTACATTTATATGAACACATATACACACACATATATAAATCTTTAAAAAGACATTTTATTTGATTCATGGTTAAATTCATGAGCAAAAATTAGTAATATTGTCGACATTATGGAAATAAGAGGAACTTGATGTTTTCACCCTTTTCATCATCTTGCCAAGTCATCTCTATGAATTTTACCCAAATCATGATAATATGCTAAATGTTTTCAGAATTAACCTGTATGCTACCTCCATAGGTAAAACCCGTTCCCGCAAACCTCTCCAGCTGGTGGTTGGCACCCTGTCACCAAGCTCCGTCTTCTTGTCCTGGGGTTTCCTCATCAACCCACACCATGACTGGACTTTGCCAAGTCACTGTCCCAATGACAGGTAACTCACCATAATGGAAAACTTTGGTTTTCATCTGAAAACTAGTGCTTGCTTTCAATATTATAATATCTATCTGTACATGCCTGAGAAGAATGGGTAAATATCAGGGCCATTAGCATTTACTTGTCACTTCTTTGCTGTGTAGTCTGTCCTAGGTGTGAGGAGAACAAGGTATCAGTCGGGGGCCCTACCCTTGAGAAAGTTACCATCCACCTGAAGGGAAGACCCAAGCGAGTATTTCTTCCCCAAATAATAAACTGCAAGTGTGAAGGAGTTAAATAGCAAGTAGGCAATATCTATGTTAAGTATCATAAAAGCTCAGAGGGGCCCAAGCTCAGAAAGTTGGAAAGATGATTAGAAAAGAATGAATCTTTGCTTTGACAATTGAAGAAGTACTTAAAAAAGCACTTCCCAAAGCATGGTTTCTAAATCAAGCTGTGTCACCCTCACTTGGAAACTCTTCCAAAATGAGAATTCTTTTTTTTGCAGTTTTTGGCCGGGGCTGGGTTTGAACCCACCACCTCTGGCATATGGCACCTTGGGTGCCTCTGGAGCCCGTGCCCTACTCCTTTGAGCCACAGGTGCTGCCATTTTTTTTTTTTTTAAGAGACATGGTCTCACTTTGTCACCCAGGCTTGAATGGAGTGGCAAGATCATAGCTCACTGCAGCTTCAAACTCCCAGGCTCAAGCCCTCCACTTTCCCTGCCTCAGCTTCCCAGGTAGCTGGGCCTACAGGTTTGAATCCCCATGCCCAGCCAGGCAAATTCTTAGGTCCTACTCCAGACTTAACTGAAGAGAGGGCTCGAGCCATTAGGTTGCGTTTTAACAAGCCTTCCAAGTGATTCTGCTGCCCATTGAAGTTTGGGAATCATGTCTTAGAAAACTGGAGATACTCACAGGGAAAGCTTTAGACAAAGAAAAAGCACAGGGTTGAAGATGAAGCTACCATCTTCTGTAGGTGAACAAATAGAAAAAATGTCTAATTTTTAAGAAAATTACTGCCATTTATCTATCTGTTCATTCAGTACATGTATTTCACACCATCTGTGTTCCAGGCACTCTGTTAAATGCCAACCCATAATTCTAAATTGGTTATAAAAGGTATTTACTTATGAAAATATTTACCACATTAGCTTCAAAATTCAGAAATTTTCACCTGGATAAGCATTCAAAATGTTCAGGCTTCAATCAAGATATTTTATTTTTAGAGTTTATTTTAAACATATTCAAAGTGATTTTTAAAGTTTAGAAGTTTTGTTTATTTATTTATTTATTTATTTTTGAGACAGAGCCTCAAGCTGTCCCCCTGGGTAGAGTGCTGTGGCATCACATTTCACAGCAACCTCCAACTCCTGGGCTCCAGGGAGTCTCCTGCCTTGGCCTCACCAAGTAGCTGGGACCGCAGGTGCCTGCCACAATGCCCGGCTATTTTTTGGTTGCAGCCGTCATTGTTTGGCGGGCTGGGGCCGAATTTGAACCCGCCACCTTAGGTGTATGTGGTTGGCGCCTTAGCCACTTGAGCCACAGGCACCGAGCCGTTTTATTTATTTTTTAATAAAACTTTATTGAGGTATAATTTAAACACAATAAAATGCACGGATCTTAGGATACAGTTTGAGTTATGACAGTGCACGCAACCAGGCAGCCTATACCCATCAAGAAGTAGAACATTTTTATCACCGTGAAAAGTACTTTACTCCAGAAGCACCCCTGTTTTGGTGTCTATTACCACAGATTAATTTGCCTACTCTTGGATTCCATATACATGGAGTCATATAGTATGGGCTTTGTGGGGTTTTTTTTGTCTTTTTTATTCAGCATGCTTTTGAGATTCATTCATGACATTGCATATCAATAGCACATTCCCTTTTTATTCCTGAGTAGTTTTCCATTATGCAAAATTTTCTAATGTTTATTTATTCATTCTCCTGCCGATGGATACTTGAATTGTGTTAAATTGTAATTTCTGTCAATACAGATGTGCTAAACATTTTTGTGTAAGATTTTGTGTACCTATGCTTTGATTTCTCTTAGATAAATACCTAGAAGTAGAATTGGGTGTGGGGGGGGGTTACAGAAAGATGTATATGTAATTATTTTTTGCCTAGACGTTCCATCTCCCTTCCCACACAGAGTGGGAGTTACGGTTGTTCTACATCCTAAGCAGCATTTTGTGTTTCCAGCATTTTCTATTTTCTCTATTCTTATGCAGTAGTAATTCATTAGTTTTAACATATATTACCCTTGCACTAAGGACACTGAGCAATTTTTCATGTATTTTTGGGGCCAGGTTTATATTTTTTTGTTGTTTTATTTTTGTCTAAATTGAACGAAAAAGAAAGGCCTTTAAAAGTGTTTATATGTTTCCAAAAGTACCTATCATATGACTTTGATTAGATAATCTAGACTAAAAAGGAAAAAAAATCAAATTTTCCTTCCTATGTCCATGTTTCTCAAAGGATAAATACTTCGGAAAAGGCATGTAGAAGATATTTCCAAAACTCGATTTTTGGAAAAATAATTTTAAAATGTTTCAAAGAATCTGAAATATTCCTTATTTGACCCACCACTAATCCCAGAACTTGTTTTGTTTGGAAAATGGAGTCTTGAAGAAACATGCTTTCTTATGAAGATTCCAGTTTCTAGTGGGTTAGTCCAGGGTGCCAGGGCTGAGAAAATAAACATTTAGGGTTTGCTTTTTTTTCTCATTAAAAAACAAATTCTCTTATAAAAAAAAAAAAGAAGAAGAAGAAAAGGAGGGAGGAGAGAGAAGAAGAGTGGAAGAAAAGAAGGAAATTAATTTGGTAGTCTTACAGCAAAATGTCACCTGATTTTAATGGTTAGTGCACTTGCCTGATAAGTCTTTGAATCTGCTTGTTTCATAGATGTAAGTTTCTCCCCTGCCCTCAAGCCTTTCCTTTAATGTCACTTAAAAAAGAAATGAAAGAAATTCATCTGACTGATTCTAACTGATAGTTGTTTGTTGTTAGTCATGGTTTGATAGCACAGGAGATGATGAATATAGAGGTGAGGACAGATGACCTAATGAACTTAATATTTTATTTTTATTTTTATTTTTTTAGCCAACCTCTCCCATCGCTCTATTACCCAGGCTAGAGTGCTGTGGCATAATAGCTCACAGCAGTGTTCAACTCCTGGGCTCAAGCAATCCTCTTGGCTTGGCCTACTGAGTAGCTGGGACCACTGGCATGACCCACCTCACTGGGCTAATTTTTCTATTCTTGTAGAGACAGGATGTCCCTCTTGCTCAGCCTGGTCTTGAACTCCTGAGCTCAAGTGATCTTCCTGCCTCAGACTCTCAGAGCGCTGGGATTATAGGTGTGATCCACTGTACCTGGCTGGACCTAGGATTTTAACCCAAGCAGTTGACTGTAAGGCCCAAGCTATTCAGATCACACCAGATCTCACCCTAACCCTCTTGCACACGCATCTAGGCTCTGTCCTTCTTATCAAATAGATGGAGTCATGAGTCATGTGTGTCAAATCACAATATTTGAAATCATTAATTCCATTTGGAACAGGGCTTTGAAAGATATAATAATGACAGATCAGTGCAAGATGCTTGTATACTTTCAAACCTGAGTTGAGTGGGAGAATCAAGGTACTCTTAACTAGAGTAGGGATATGTTCAGTTATTCTTCAGACTTAAAGGGAAGAATTAAACAGTAATGACTAAAAAGAAATATTTGGAGTACTTGGGTATTTCATTACTACGCCTCTTTCTGACTAGTTAGCACAGTTAATAAAGAGCTGACATTTAAAGTCTTTGCAATATTTGAGGAAAAAAACAGTAGTCCTTATTGAAAAGCTTTGAAAATATTGCACACATTATAAGCGCCCCAAACTGCAAATGAATATAATTAAAAACAGACTTGGAGAAATCTATCTTCATATGTTTATGCAGTTTTTTGAAGAGTTGAATCCAATAGAACAGAATGAGCAACCACAACTACAGGGGATGATTATTACTTAAAAACTGGAAGATTAACACAGCTGAAATACTCCTTTCAAAAAACCTGTGGGATCTGGATGCTCTTGTCGCTACAGAAATACCAACTGGTGTCATTTTAATCCATTGATACCTGGCATCCTCTATGCAGTCTCTGAAGTTTAAAAAAAGAATCATTTTACATTTGTTTGTGCAGCCTCATTTGTCCTATGCAAATAATATGTTGAAGCTTTTTCTTTACTCCTGGATGTTGGACTTTCTATATCAAAGCCCTTAGATAATAACTTTCCAGTGAGAAAACTCCAGCTTCATGTTTTGCTTTAAGCTCTGAAGTATTAAGGAAATGCCCCTTTATCCCTGGTGATGTGTTTCTATTCCTATTGCAAAGGGTCTACATGGCCCTCCCGTGTTTTTACATCTTTTCTGAGTTCATATTGGAGAGCAGACGTGCCCCATTTACAGCTTTTATTCTTAACAGACTTTGAATAGAAGAGTGTCTATACACATTTGTCTTCAATAGACCCTCAATTTGAAAGAAAGCTTCAAATTGTCCCTAATGAAGAGTAAAACATGTTTTAAACCGAAATTTATTTCACAATTAATAGCTTATGCTTTCCTTCCCAAGTTTCCAGTTGGTTAAAGCTTTCAAGATTGCTTTAGTTCTCACTCCTTTGCCAACTTACTAAAGCTTTATAATTCATTTAGAAATAATTTTCACCTTTTCTAAGACTCACATTGTATCTATTTGCTCTTAATGTAGAATGAGAGCTCTCTTTTTTGGCCAGTCCATATCAGGCTCTTGCCTTTTATTTATTTCCCCCACAAATGTTTAGGAAATGGATATTTTTAATGTTTGGATTCTTGCTGGACTGAGCCTAATACCTTGTTGCCCACTTGTCCTGTCATGTGAATTTTAAGCTCAGTGAGGACAAGGACCATGGGTATGTTGCTCACCATTATCACCCCAGTCCCCAAGGCAGCATCTGGCACATAGCAGGCCCCAAGTGAGTATGTGCCGAACGAATACATAGAGAAATCATCTATTTTCACCTTGTGTCACCGTTACTTCAAACTCAACATGACAAAATTGAACTCCCGCTTTTTCTCTTGAACTATCACCTCATTTATCTCTTCATTACTTTCTGAAGTTCCATAATTGTGCCATTTTTTCTAATTCAGAACTTTATTTTTTATTTTTGTCTCCTATAGCTTACGAAGGCCCCAAGCTATATTGATTTCCTTTGGAAAATCTATGTGACCTGATTTTAATGGTTATTCCACTTTCCTGATAAGTCTTTGAGTCTGCTGGTTTCATGGATGTGATTTCTTCCTCTGTCCTCAAGCCTTTCCTTTAATGTCACTTGGTTCTACTGAACCTTCTGTGAAAGAATTTATCTGACTGATTCTAATTGATAGATGTTGCCATGGTTTGATAGCACAGGAGATGATGAATATAGAGGTGAGGACAGATGAACTAATGAACTTAGGATTTTTTTTTTTTTTTTTTTGGCCAGTGTTTTACCCAACTCTTCTGAAGTGTGAAATAACTTGAAAATGTATCTGCATCTTCTACGTCTCCATCCCCACACTGATTCCAACCTGTGCACTTCTCTTCTTACCCCGAAGCCTGACAACAGCATCCTGGCTATACCCCCTGGCTCTTTCTTTTACTCATGCAACGTTTTCTGGCTTCCAAGTACTGAGGAGCTCTAGACTCTCCACCATCACCTCCCTCTTTCTTCATCCCCAATATATCTTTACCTCTCCCTCTCTTCTCTTCTTTCCAAGGAACATATCTCTGATTTCGGGTGGCTCTGGTGATCCCATCCTTCCCCCACTGATCTCCCACTGCCATCAGTGCCTGGCCTCCTGTAGGCTAACATGCTCAGGATGCCCTGACCCCAAACCACAGCCTACTATTGATCCTGTTAATATCTTCTACACTACTTTCCAACCTCTTCTCTGAATTCCCAATCTTCTCAGAGTTTTCTGCTCCTGGGTTCTTGATTTCTATCTTAACCACATGATTGCTTTCCAACCCCTTCCTACTATTCCACTGGAATGTCTCTTGGTGGTTACCAAGGATCAGTTAATTTCTAAATCCTGTAGAGTTTTCCACTCTGTGGAATTGTTGGCCATCCCTATTCTTGAACTTTCTGTCTTTGCCATTTTTCTGTTGGTTTTCCTCTTGCCCCTCTAAACATTCTTCCTCTTCTTTGCTTATCGTACCTCCCAAATGTGGAACATGGTTCTACCCTTGGCTCTCTCATCTACAGTACCCTCTTCTCTCATCTATGTCTTGTCTTTAACTGTCACCTCTGTGTAGAACAGTGCTCCTCCAACATGATGCATACAACTCATAAAGTGTAGATTCTGGTTCAGCAAGTCCAGGGACTATCCCAGAAATTGCTTCTATGTTCTACAGAGAACAGAAGTGGTGGTCAATTTGTGGTGGTCTGACTCCCAAGGCTAAGCCTCTAATATGGATCCATTTCCAAAATTCTAATACTGTGTTTTCAAGTTGTCCATTGGATATTTCCATTAGAGTAACCAGGTAACGGTGATCACCTCACATTCAAACTAAATTCATATTTTCTACACTACTAAAAGAAAAAAAAAACCTCTTTTTCAGTTACTCTAACCCCCCTATTCTCAAATTTCAAATCTTAGTTTTGGTTTTTATTTTCACTTCCCTTGGCAGACTTATTCCATAAGGAGTCTGATCTCATAAATTGTTTCCCAGAAATGTAACTTTTACCTGTTCCTTTTTAAAAATTCTTTTCCTTCTGTGATTCCTTGTTATCTTAGACCTGGGCTACACTTTATGCCTCTAGTTTCTCTGTGGGTGATTTTTCCACACTGGCAAATCTAGCTCCCATTAACACTGAGACATGTATTCACTGACAGAGGCATGTCCACCAGCTCCCAGCTGCCTGGTGAAACAAGTCATAGAATATCTCAAAGGATATCTGAGTCACACTTCTTAAGTGAGGTATAAATCTCACCTACTCTGTTTTCCCTGTGCCTGGGTAGGATACTCTGTTTTAAATCACACTGCTGGAGTAAAGTGTTTTAAATCACACTGCTAGCTTTACTAGTAGTAAAGCTACTAGTTTTAAATCACACTGCTGGAGTGGGATTTAAAATGCAGCATGTCAATTCCTCAAGTTCAGGTTGGAGAGGGCCCCCCAGCACTCTCTGCCTTCCAGCTGCCTTCTTTAGTCATATACAATGCATGTCTGCCTCCTTTACTATATTACGAGCCCATTTTTGATGTTCTGTAGTATCCCTCTCTTCTTCCATCTCACAGACTTAAAATTATGTTTTGCAATAATGGGTCTCAATAAATATGTAAGTGAATGGAATGTCAAGTGAGTGGAATGTCAAGAAAAGGTCTTCAAAATCCTCAAGCCAGTCTATTCATCCCTTGAACCTCTCATGTATATCTCCCATCCAGAGTGCACAGTGAGCTCCTCTAAGTTAAAGTTGGCAAAATAGCACGAATGCTGAAGATAGAAATTCTGGGTCACACAGACCTAAGTTTATAACTCTGCTCTATTGTTATCTTAGTGGCCTTGAATGGGTTACATAAATGCTTTTAGCCTTGGTTTTTCTTTTGGGGGGGTGGGGGGACAGAGTCTCAAGCTGTTGCCCTGGGTAGAGTGCCATGGTGTCATAATTCACAGCAACCTCTAAATCAGGCTCAAGGGATCCTCTTGCCCCAGTTTTTCTATTTTTAGTAGAGACGGTATCTTGCTCTTGCTCAGGCTGGTCTTGAACCTGTGAGCTCAAGCAATCCACCTGCCTCAGCCTCCCAGAATGCTAGGATTACAGGCATGAGCCACCATGCCCAGCCTTAGCCTTGGTTTTCTTATCTGTAAATGGGGTTAATGATAGTAATAACATAGGGTTGTCAGAATGAGATGACACATGTTAAATGGTCAATATAGTGTCTGGCACATAGTGAGCACTCAATAAATGGTACTGTGTTGTCAGTCTGCTTGTTGCTTTTGATGTAATTAACTTTATTTCACAACTACCACATCAGACAAGCCATTCCACTTCAGATAGCAGTAAAGCTACTAGAAACTTCTTTCTTTCATTGAATTTAACCCACCATGAGTGGGTGATATTGAATGAAGAAAGGATATCACCTTGGAAATAGTTGATCACTTTGAAAATTACGACGGGAATCCAAAGATAAGAGTCTAACTGACTCTTAAGTGTTACTTAGGAATAGAGAAGGAAAAAATGCAGGGGGAATCACATGGAGAAACATGCCTAGACTTGATGCTTGGTTGCACATGGGGGAGGAAGGAGTATAAGTCAACAGAAATGGGGATCACAAAAGGAATGGGTTTGGGAAGGAAGATGAAGAGTATATTTTAAGGTAGTTATAAAATTTGGGGAAAATTAAGTCATTTTATCATAAAAAAGATTTTATTGTAATGAAGTCAGATAACAGATTTAGGTATTTGGGGTGATAAAGTGTGAAGAAAAAGATTTCTGTAAAAATTGTGTTTAAAAAATAAAAACCAAAAAATGGTGTCAGGGTTAAGAGAAGAATATTAGCTTCCTTTTTGTTTTGGTGGAATGAAATTATTTAAAAAACTTTTAGACATGGGAAGATCCTTGAAATTTCAAGAGTAAGGTTGGAGAGTTGGTGGAATTAGAACATAGAATAAAACTACCAAGATGCTTATTTGTTAGGAAGAAATATACTTCTTCCCCTGAAATCAGAGAGAGAATGAAGAGGACAGACTTTGAGAGAAAGGGGATGAGGATAGAATTTATATCAGTGATTACAATCTCAATAAAGCATGAAGCAACTTTGAGAAAGGAAGGGAGCGTCAGGAAATGTTTTTGGTGTGAAGAGAAGAAAAAATGTGAAATAGATGTTTTAGGAAATGTAATAGTAGTCAACCATGTAAAAATAATTGCTGAGAGAAAAAAGGCATAAAAAACCCCCCAAAGATAGTCAACCATGTGCATTATGCTGGGGTAGTTCATGAAAGAACTAAATTAATTTTGTTGTTCAGTTTCTTCATTTGGTGTAATCTACTAACATTTGCATCAGAAATTTAATGTGTGGAGTTGCTACCTCTGTCTCAAGTACTTTGTTAGAATAGAATATCTGAAATGTTGCTAAAATACATTTCTAGAAAAAGGATCTTAAATGTCATCTAGTCTAATCTAATTCTTCTTTGAGAAATTAATGCACAAGTGGTCATGGTCATGCTACATATTACTCGTTTTCAGCTGACTAATATCCAAGCCAAGCCACTATCTGCCTTTCCACTACACTTTGAGAACCTGTGGATTTTCTAAAGCTATAATAACAATTATCATCAGCATTGTGACTACTCAGGAGTCCCAACCACAGGGTAATGCCAGGTGAACCAAATACTACTTCCAACAGTTCATAGAAGGACTAAATTTATCTCGCTGTTCAGTTAGAACATGAGATGTTCTTTAAACCCAAATTTCTGGAGGTGAGTCTGATGACATTCACAGGCTGATGTCTGTATGCCGTCAGTGGTTAGCAGACGTATCACCTCTCTGTAGACCAGTGTCCAGCGTTAATCATTCACAGAAGAAGGTGCAACCCACGTGTGATTCTGAATGTCCTCAGACAATGTGAGAAGATTCTGACTATCTGTTATGGTAAATACACAGTAAGACAGAAAAAGCCTTCAATAATGCTAATGTTGATTCCTTTTATTTCCATTCTGGGTCATTTTATCTGTCTCTTTTCACTACTTTCTGCCAAGCACCAGAGTAGAAAGAGAGTCCAGTGCAGTTCAAAGGTCCTGGGGGGCAGCAGCATCTGCCTCCCAGCTCCGTCACTGATCAGGGCTTAGGTACTTCTTGGCCGCTTTTTCTTCCATGATAATTCTTACTCTGCTCAGAGTTGTTGTATAGATAAGCTTAAATAAGCAAAAAAAAATCTTATGCCTTTTGCAGATGTACAATGTGGCCATTCGTTGTATTTTGTTTCAGTTTGCATCAGATCTATAGGAATGGTGTATTTGGGCAAGTGAAGCAAAATGTAATGGGTTGCAAAATATGCTTGCAGACCCAACGGCTTAAGTCAGTATTTTTTAGTGATTGTACCAGTAGTTATTTCGAGCAATTATATTTAATTTTAAAACCCTCATTCCATTCTACTCATTTCACCGACATTTATGGAGCAACCACCCTGTGCTAGGTTATAAAGCACTGTTTATTATCATAAGGCCTAGATTATTATTATTATTATTATTTTTGTTGTAGAGACAGATTCTCACTTTATTGCCCTCGGTAGGGTACTGTGGCGTCACACAGTTCACAGCAATCTCCAACTCCTGGGCTTAGGCCATTCCCTTGCCTCAGCCTCCCAAGGAGCTGGGACTACAGCTGCCCGCCACAATGCCTGGGTATTTTTGTTGTTGTTGCAGTTTGGCTGGGGCCAGGTTTGAACCTGTCAACCTCGGTACATGGGGCTGGCACCCTACCCACTGAGCCACAGGTGCCGCCAAGATTTTGTTTTAAAATCAAGGGAAAATTTACTACTTTAAGTATAGTGGTCTCATTTGCTCTCTCCTTGAAAAACATAATGTGATGTACAATAAATAAAATTTAGAACTTATCTACATTTTATCAACTGAGACAATGTTGACAAGGACAGACCCAACTGGAGGAGAAGGGGGAGATGCCTACACATTTGTTTTTTTGGCAAACTTAGAAATACAGCAGGCTCGGTACCTATAGCTCAACCGGCGAAGGCGCCAGCCACATACACCTAAGGTGGCCGGTTCGAATCCCCAGCCCGGACCCGCCAAACAACAATGACGGCTGCAACCAAAAAATAGCCGGGCGTTGTGGCGGGCGCCTATGGTCCCAGCTACTTGGGAGGCGGAGGCAAGAGACTCGCTTGAGCCCAGGAGTTGGAGG
>CAUYTI010028076.1:0-13600 GCA_963575145.1 Galago senegalensis
ACAGGCGCCCGCCACAACGCCCGGCTATTTTTTGGTTGCAGCTGTCATTGTTGTTTGGTGGGTCCGGGCTGGGGATTCGAACCCGCCACCTTAGGTGTACGTGGCTGGCGCCTTAGCCGGTTGAGCTATAGGCGCCAAGCCGGCAAAGTCATTTTTCATTGGACTATGAAGTCACCATGACTTGTGTAGTCCCCACTGGGCAGCTCTGCGGATCCCTGGAGATAATGGGCATGTAAGTCCTAGGCGGGTAAGTGGAGAGCCTGAGGCAAAAAAGCAAAGCAAAGAAGCCTGAGGCAGGGCAGGGCAGCCACAATAGCTGACCCTCCCTGGGCCAAGTACTCTCCAATCTCTACTGGCTTCCTAACGAGGCCTTGCTAGAGAAGAACAGGTCAGCAAAAGCTTTAATGATTTACCTGACTAGGTAATACTCACAGGCTGGGATCCTGGCTCTCCCAAAGTTTATATCACCAGAATCCCAGACTTCTGGATGGAGGGCAAGGCCTAGGCACAGGTCACTTGGGCCCAGGTAAATGCAATGCATCACGGGAGTCCAAGGAAGCAAGGAACATTTATGGAGCATCTATGGGGAAGATACCTATGTATTTTTTTTCTAACTTTCTACAGACATCCTAATGATGAAAAAAATGGTATCAGTTTGCAGATAAGGCAGCTGAGCTACATTAGGATTCTAAATCACATCTGTAGGACTTCAAAAACCTATGCTGTTTGCACCACCAAGGGGCTGAGGAATCCTGCAGATTTCTGATGTTTCTTTCTCTGAAGGGGACAGCCAAGACTAGCCACAAGTTCTTCATGAAGGGTGGGGTGAGATATTTGGGGCTGGGCTCACCCTCACCTGCTGCCCAGGAGCAACTGTGGGCAAACCCCTCCCCAGGAAGCAAGGTGAATCCATCTGCTACTTCCCATTCAATTAAGTGCTACAAGCTACAGGAAATTCAGTTGAGTCAATGCCCAGTTTCTAGGAAATGAAGAGAAAGAAAAAGCAGAACCAAGGCTTCAGAGCCAGGAATACCAGGCAAAGGCCAGGTGCGGTGGCTCACACCTGTATACCCAGCAATCTAGGAGGCCAAGGCTGGTGGGCAAGAGCAAGACACCAACTCTAAAAATAGCCAGGTATTGTGGTAAGCATCTGTGGTCCCAACTACTCAGTAGGCTGAGGCAAGAAGATCACTTGTGCCCAAGAGTTTGAGATTGCTGTGAGCTATGTCGTGACGGCATTCTACCAAGGGTAACAGAGTAAGACTCTGTCTAAAAAAAAAAAAAGACCCGAGGCCAGTGAAACAACCTCTCCAAGCCTCAGTTTAACATCCTGCACAGGCTTAGCACCTATAGCTCAAGTGGCTAAGGCACCAGCCATATACACCAGAGCTGGCAGGTTCGAATCCAGCCTGGGCCTACCAAACAACAATGACAACTACAACCAAAAAATAGCCGGGTGTTGGGGCAGGCACCTGTGGTCCCAGCTACTTGGGAGGCTGAGGCAAGAGAATCACTTAAGTCCAGGAGTTGCTGTGAGCTGTGATGCCACAGCACTCTACCCAGGGGGGACAGCTTGAGGCTCTGTCTCAAAAAAAAAAACCACCTGCACAAAAGGCTGTGTCTACTGATTAAATAAGCATACTCCAAAGGAGAGGGTTTTATTCCATAGTGGATTTAGAAAGCAACTATTTGTTATAATTGTTTTCTGGTACATATTTGTTGTTTGAAATCTCTACCTTATGTAGGCATGTAATTTCCTAGTATCACAGTTCATCTACATAAATTTATAAATACAGATAAACTACTGGGAAGGAGAATGCCTCAATTTATTTACTGACGAGGTGGAGAATGGAAAATTTGGAAAACATTGCATGAAAAGTACCTGCCCACCATAGCATTTAGAACAAGCTGTTGCAAGGGCCACCCTTAAAGATAGGCAAACACTCTTTCCTTGGCCTAAAATTCAAGAAATGCTATCACGAAAGAGACAGTAGAGACATAAATGAAAGTCCTTTGTGAGTGGCCTGAGTTCAAATCCAGCTCAGCCACTCACTATGGTGTGGGCTTTGGGAAAGTTATTTCTTCCCCTGAGCTCCAGGCTGATGAGGAACCAGCTGCCTTTCAGTGTTGATGATGCTGAAACATTGTAGCCGGAGCCTGCTGGTTTTCTCCACCACTTTTCTGTCTCCACTCAGAATATCCACTTACTGCTCAACAAATAAATATTCATATTTGGTATCACATGCCCAGTAGACAATTCTTTATCCTGAGGAAGTGAAAAAAAGTGATCTCTATCTTTGAGATGGAGAAACTGAGGCCCAGAGACATTAAGTGGCCTGCCGGAGTCCTGAGATAATAGTTTGGACTCGCAGGGTCTCAGCCCTGGCCACTAACTAAAATCACTTCTCACTGTATTTTTATATATTTATTTTTGAGAGAATCTTACTCTGGCACCCTGGCTAGAGTGCTATGCTGTCAAGGATCCTCAAACTTTTTAAACAAGGGGCCAGTTCACTGTCCCTCAGACTGCTGGAGGGCCACACTGCGGGCCCCGGGACAAGTCCACTGCTAAGCAGGACAGGCAGCGGTGGCAAAAACACCTGGCGGGCTGGATAAATGTCCTAGGCGGGCCACATGTGGCCTGTGGGCTGTAGTTTGAGGACGCCTGCCATAGCTCATAGAAACCTCAAATTCTTGGACTTGAGCAATCCTCTTGCCTCAGTCTCCTGAGTACCTGGGACTACAGGTACCTACCAGAATGATGTCTGGCTAGTTTTTCTATTTTTAGTAGAGATGGGACCTCACTCTTGTTCAGGCTGGTCTCAAACTCCTGAGTTCAAGCAATCCACCTGCCTTCTTAGCCTCCCAGAGTGCTCGGATCACAAGGCATGAACAACTGCACCCATCCCTCACTGCATTTTCATCTAGTTATGTTCCACTATTATGGCTCAGTTTTGTCTGTCAAGGAGTCTCATCTCAAGTTAGGGCCAAGGCAGGGTGAACCAAGTCATATGGATTCAACAGGTGTGGAGGAGCCGTTTTACACTGAGAACACAGCCCAGGGTCACTCTGCTCAGTCCTGCTGGACATCTCCACAGCCCATAAAAAGACAGTTCAGAATTCAGTCCTACACCCAAGTCTCAGGTTAAAAAAAAAAAAGGTGTTATCTTTGTGTCTTCTCAGCTGAGATTGGAAAATCTAAGTAGATAAGAGGGAGTATGGTCAAATGCAGTGGCTCATTCCTGTACTCTTAGCACTCTGGTAAGCTGATGCTGGAGGATCGCTTGAAGTCAGGAGTTCCAGACCAGCCTGGCCAAAAATGAGACCCCTTCTCTACGGAAAAATATAGAAAATTAGCCGGGCACCATAGTGCTACCTGTAGTCTCAACTACTCTGGAGGTTGAGGCAGGAGGATAGCTTGAGCCCAGAAGAGTGCAGACGCAGTGAGCCCTGATCAGAAATGACACCGCACTCTATCCGCTGCAACAAAGACTCTGTTTCAAACAACAAAACAAAACAAGGAGCGTTTCAAAAGAAAAAAGTAGCTTGAAAATAATCTAGGTTGGAGGAAGGAAGGGAGGAAAAAAATAATGCCCTAACACACAGGAGGAGGTCAATATCTATTTGTTGAAAAGGAACCGCTTTGGGGAAAAGTCACAAAGATACACAGCAGAAGAAGCCCGTTTACAGGTAACAAAAAAAAAAAAAAGAAAAGAAAAGAAAAAGACAGAGAAAGAGAGATCACATCTAGGTAGTTGTTCCCCCGCTGAAAAGAGTCCTCATCTCCCTGGAGACCCGAGTCCTTTGCCCCCACGCCCCTGGTGTGCGCTCCCGCTCAACTCCCGCCTAGGGCCCTTTCCTAGTTCCTGGCTCCCCGGGCACCTCAGGCTCGCGGCGGCGGCCCTCCAAGGTGTTCTCCCCGTCCGGCCGTCCCCAGACCCACCCGAGGGGGGAAACGCTCCTCCTCTGAACACGTCTCCCCGGGGCTTAGCTAAAGCTTTGGGGCCTGCACTACTCGGAAAAGAAAGCCTCAGAGACAGATTGTTAGTATCAACCCCGGAGCTCGAGCCCCGGCACCTCGGGATGCTGGTACCGAGGCCAGTAGGAATCCCCACGCCAGGCCGCGCACCTGGCTCCTACCGAGGCCGGCGGAGCGTAGGTACCCGCAGGCCGGGAGCGGGGGCGGGTCTAGACTCCCAGGCTCGCCCGGGCCGGGGCCCGCTGGGGGCTCGGCCTGCTCAGCCAATGGGCGCCGCGCTCGGGCCCCCTCCCCCGCATCGGGAGGAGCCCGCTCAGGGCTGCCGCGGGCTAGGTCGTGTGCGACGTGCAGCGCCCAGGGCCTCGGTCCCCAGCCCCCGCAGGGCCGCGTGGAAGGCGCGGCGCCCCCGGAAGGAAGCCGGGTACTCAGTGCGGGCGCCAACTACGCACGCGGGGCCCTCTCGCCCGCTAGATCCCGAACCTAGCTCCATCGAGCCCTCCGGCCCCACAGGGCGCAGATCCCTGGATCAGCGCGGAACCAGGCTCTGAAAGTCCTCGCCGGATTCACAGCGCTGCCGGGCGGCGGGAAAGACCCAGGCCGGCGGAGGTGTCCGCAGGGGCCAGCGCCTTTGTTCCAGGCGGGGAGGGCCCGCCAGCGTGCGACTCACCTTGCTGCTGGGCTCCATGGCCGCGCTGCGCTTGGTGGCTCTGGCAGCGCCGGGTGAGCGGATGGAGGCTAGCAGGAGGGCGGTGTTCTCCGAATCCTGCTCCCGTCCCCAGACTCCGACTGCGACTCCGACTCCTGTAGCTCGGTCGCTTGGTCTCCTACTCTCTAGCGCACTCACTGCGGGACCCGCGGCCAGCGATCAGCAAGCTCGTCAGTGCTTCCCTCTTGCCTCTAGTCCGAGAGCGCCCGGACGGTGGCGTTTATAGGACCCCAGCCATTGGCTGGCGCCGCGCGGTGTGCTTGGAGGTGTGTGGGCAGAGCCTCGGGGCGGGGCCTGGGTCAGAACGTCCGGGGCGGGGTTCGGCGTGGAGGGGGCGAGGGACCCAGGAGCTGGCGGGAGGGCTTTGATCAGAGGCCTTGCTGGGGCTGCCAGTCTCCAGGCTGTCGGTGTGCTGGGACCCGGTAGGGCGCTTGCTGTGTGACCTGGGCAAGTGTGCATACCTCTCTGAGCCTCTGCGACCTCTTCTGGCAAAATGGTGGCGCTGATGCTCGGCAGTAAGGGGAGCTGGGTGTGACACCGAGAATTGCTTAAGAGCTAGAACTCTGAAGTACTCATTCTGCCACTGGATAATTTCGGTAAACTAGGGATAATAATACACGTATTGCCATCTCCTGGGGTCGTTACAAAGGTTAAGTAGGTTAATATTTGTAAAGTGTTTAGAACAGCGTCTGGTAGGTGGAAAGTGGTATTTAAGTATTTGTTAGCCTACGGGAGGTCTTGCTCCGAGATTGAGTTCTCCCCTCAAATTCCTGCTTGCAAGTGGAGCCTCCTGGGTTCCGCACTGGCTGGGATTTCCTACCTGGAAATCCGTACCCATCTCTTCCCTGGGCTTTAAAATCACCTATTCTGTGATGCCTTCTTCCACTTCTGACAGTTCAGGTCAGTCTTTGGTGACAGTTAAGTGTGAAAAACTTGGAAGGCAGGTTAACTGAGTGGTTCAGGACACAAGTGAACTTGGGTTGGAACAAGCACAACAGTATGAACTGTTGCTCCTAGCTCTTGCAGGCGTCCTCAAACTGCGGCCCACGGGCCACATGTGGCCCGCCTAGGACATTTATTTGGCCAGCTGGGTGTTTTTGCCACCGCTGCCTGTCCTGCTTAGCAGCCGATTTGTCCAGGGGCCATAGTCCAACCCTCTAACCGTCTGAGGGACAGTGAACTGGCCCCCTGTTTAAAAAGTTTGAGAACCCCTGTGTGATTCTGGGCCAATGAGCTACTTCTCTTATGGGTAAAATGGAATTCATAACATCAGTCTCACATGCTATCATGAGAATTACGGTTTCTAGTTAAGCTTATGAAGTGCTTAGCACCTAAATCCTCATTAGCTGGTAGTGGCATTATTAAATCTGATTTCACCTTATTTCTTCTTTTAGACCAGTGTCTTACTTGAGATACAGTGAAAGGGAAAGACTCTGGTTAAAGTTCTGAAGTTAGGCTGCGGGTCCCTTTACTGGGGAAGGGGTCATGATGGGTTTACTGTCTGTTGGAAACAGGGAGGTTGAACTGACCAGGTGATCCTTGGAGTTCTCTGGGTGACGTGTCCAGTGCTGGTGGAGGGGGCACTCTGGTTGGGCACAGAGCCCTAGAAAGCAAAGCAGGCCCATTCTGGGCAAACTTTGCCCATGGTTCCAATTTCTGTGGTCTCTTGATGGGAAATCCTGGGACCTCCGCTCTCCTTTATCCTCACCCAGGATGCCAAGGACCTGCTGACTGCACCTTCTTTACCACCTCATCTTCCCTCCTCTGCTGTCTTCAGGGCTTCCATCTCCTCTAGTTTTTTTTACCTCCTGAAATCCTGGACCCTCTCTGACATTGTCATGGAGGGAGCAAAGCCCAAGCTTTGCCATCAAGGCCCTTCTTCAGGGCATCAGTTTACAAGCTGAGCCTCACCTCTCACACCAGCACCTCAGATCTATATCTTAGTTCAGGTGGTTCCCCCTGCCTGGGAAGTTCTCCCTCCATCTCTTCATGCCAGAAGATCCCGATTCTGATTCCCCCACTTGGAAATCTTTCTCTCCTTTACCATTTGTGTTTCTTGGTTTTCTGCTTATCTTCTGTCTTCCCCCAGCCTGTAAGCATCTTGAGGACAGCTTCTGTAGCTGAAGCACATGAATGAATAAGTGAAGGAAATAATTAATGAGTGAGCAGCTAGTCTACCTGTCTCTAGTCTTCCTTCCATACCAGTCCATCCTGCAACACTTCCAGTCTTTCTGTAAGCACCTTTTGCCACCTCTCTGCTTGCATCTCTGCAAAGCTCCCTGGTTCCCAGCTCATCCAGCCATTCTAAGCACGTCCAGCCTCAGCCAGTTGGGAGGAAAAGTCTACTTACTGTGTATGCGTCTTCCTAAGTGTGAATAAGCCTCACTCTACCCATGGGGTGAAGCTTACTCATTTACCAAGCAGGCACCTTTTCCTTTCCTAGACTGGCCCTATGCTGGCCACTTTCCCAGGGACAGAGACATGCAAGCCCAACGTTAGCCTCACAGAGGGGAAGTAAGAAGAGAGAGAAGAGTCCCAACATGGTGACTCTTGATAATACTAGCACTCAGGGAGGCTGTGGCAGGTAGATTGCCTGAGCTTAGGAGTTTGAGACCAGCCTGAGCAAGAGTGAGACCCTGTCTCTACTAAAAATGGAAAAATTAGCCAGTTGTGGTAGGCGCCTGTAGTCCTAGCTGCTTGGGAGGCTGAGGCAAGCAGATTGCTCAAGTCCAAGAGTTTGAGGTTGCTATGAGTTATGTTGATGCCAGGGCACTCACCAGGGTGACAGAGTGAGACTTTGTCTCAAAGGGGGGAGGGGCAGGGGGAAATAAGCAGCAAGGGTACCAAATCAAGTGTAGTGGGATAGCATGTACAGGAACAGAACTTGTACCACAGGGGAATGAGAGGGAGGGAGTTTCAGGGAAGGGGGAGGGTGTGCTGAAGAGGGTTTGGAAGGCTGAATATGAATTCACTAACTGGATCAGAGGGAAGGCCTTTCTTGGTAGAGGAAAGATCATGTGCAAAGGCAGCAGGCAGACAGTAATTGCTGAAGGGACAAAATCTCTGGGCCACTCTCAGAGACTGATGGGAGAGCCCCAGATTCAGACTCCTGAGTGTCAGCTCTGCTGTTTACTTGCCAAACATCGCTGAGCAAATCTCTTCTCTAAGTCTCATGACCCACATTGGTAAAATGGGTATAACAATCTTTCTGGGTAGGCCTGAGGAAAAACGGATGTTTATAAACATTTATCCACATAAACTGTACTAATTCTTGACATCAGTAAGAAAAGTTCAGTCAAATCCCCCTTCTATTGTTGGGGGTGCTTGAAAACAAAGCAGAGTGGCCAGAAAAACAGCTTTATCTTTACTGCACCCACCTGCTTGAAATTCCACTTCTCAGAGTTCTCTTTTTGTAAACATTTTATGACTCCTGGAGGCCAATGGTCAGAGGCATATTCATTAGGAGCTATTGACAGGATCCGAGATTAAATTCTCAGATGAACGGGTTTATTATTTGGGTAGCTCAGTCCTTGGAAACAATTTAACTCCAACTAGGAAGGGAGCACCAGAGAAGGCCTGAGGAAGTATCATCTGGGCCAGGAAGGTGCAGGAGGAGAGAGAACAGAAGCAAAAGCAGGGCGGGAGGCATAAAGGGGCAGCTAAGCAGTGCCCCTGTGGCTGGAGAGAAGTCAATGAAGAGGCTGAAGAGGTGGGGTCACAAAGCCCCCCTCAAATGCCAGGTATGAGTCAGTGGGCTGTCAAAGAGCCATGCGAAGTTTTGAGCCAGGGGCAGGACCTGAGGAAACCTCAGCCTCCCCACAAGCCTAACCTACTTGAAGCTCTAAAGAAGTGAGAACGCAATGGAGCCCCAGCATGTGGCTTCCAGGGACCTAGGGTTCTCCTCCCCAGTCTGTGTACACACTGGCAACTTTGTTCCCTGGAAGCTGCCTTTAGCCCTGGACGGATCCTGGGCTTTTCTGGGTCCGATTCCAAACACTTCTAGCCTCAGCCAGTCGGATTGGGAGGGAAAGAGCGCCCTGGGACTGGCGGGGAGGTGCCAGGTGGACAGGATGCTGGCGCCTGCTGCGTGCCTAGAAGCACGCACGTGGGCGGGGGAGGGGAGGGCGGGGGGAGCGGCCGGTCATGGCAGTGGAGGCGGGTCTAGCAGCTCCAGAGTTAAGAGTGGGTAAGACGGGCTGGCAGCATCCCTGGCAGCCAGGAGATAAGGCTTTGCTGAATCAGCTGCAGCTGATGATCACCTGATACAAGGGGGGCTTGGCAGGGGCTGGGACGGGAGACCTCTTCATCCCGAAGGATGTTTTGCAATTCAAATCTTCCTGAACTGCAGGTAAACACAGTATTGTACTCCAGGAAGGCTTGATGGTTCAGACCGGACAGTTTTGTGTGCTTAATGTTTTCCATTCTGATTTACACACCTGCTCTATTCACCTGCTCCCAGAAAGCTTTTCAAGGTCCCCTTTTTATCCTTCTCTGCGCCCTCTTAACCCTCTGCAAACGCTGTCATCGGTGAAAAAACGGATGGTTGTAGAAATTTATCCACATAAACCGTATAATAATACTTCTTGATGTCAGAAGTTCACTCAAATCCCTTGTCAGTCCAGCTGCCTCCATTAACTGCCCCCTGTATATCCCACGGGTGCTTCACCGCTCACCATTCTGAACTCGAAACTCACTATCTTCCCCATCCTTCTTAGTCCCTATCCCAGAGATGGCTCCAAATTGCCCTAGCCAGAGATCTGGCATCTTCTTTGACTCCTTCCTCTCTTTCCTTCCCCATATCCAGTCAATCCTATGGACTCTGCCCATCCTCTCCATCTACAGCCCCTCCTCCAGGGCAGGCTAAGACCACTATTTATTCATCCTCCTTTCTACACAGCCCACCACAGCCACATCACTCCCTGCTGTAAACATCTTCTCAACAACAAGGCTAAGTCTCACAGATCACATGCTGAATGAAAGCAGCCATCTGCAAAAGATTGTGATTTCAGTATGTACGCAAAGCTCATCTACAGGATTACAAGTGGAGAATAATTACCCTTGGAAGGGAGGGTTGTGACTATGAGGGGAGGCTGGTAATCAGGGTGAGGCAGGTGGAGATCAGCAATACTGATTTTTTTTTCTTTTGCCTCAAGCTTTAATATGACTCAGTACTGTACTGTTACTAATCCTGCCTTTAATTAAAAATTTTGGTATTTTTGTCATCATGGATTTTTTTGTATTAAATCTGATTTGGGGGGAAATGTTGCATTAAAAATATTATTTATTTTCTTGATAGCTGAGGTTTTGGGTACCCTCCCCCCTTAAATTTTAGGAGGTAAGAGAGCCTTGCTTGCCACACCCTATTTCTGATCCTACTGGTAATGTTGTTTCTTCATCTGGGTGATAGTTACATGGGTGTGTTCAGTTTGTGAAAATTCATCAAGCTGTGTACATTACCAAGTCTCGCACTTTTCTGTATGCATATTTTACTTTGTTTAAAAACATTTTTTTCGGGGCGGTGCCTGTGGTTCAGTGGGTAGGGCACCGGCCCTATATACCAATGGTGGCAGGTTCAAACCCAGCCCCAGCCAAACTGCAACAAGAGCTGGTCATTGTGGTGGTCTCCTATAGTCCCAGCTACTTGGGAAGCTGAGACAAGAGAATCGCCTTAGCCCAAGAGTTGGAGGTTGCTGTGAGCTGTGATGCCACAGTACTCTACCAATGGTGATAAAGTGAGACTCTATCTCTAAAAGAAAAAAAAAAGTCATGTTTTACTTTACTTAAAATCTTTCTGTGATTCCAAGGGAATGTCTTCAGTCTGCGCCCTCCAGTGTCCCAGCCCCCAAAACAGCACACACTGGGTCTCAGTACATAACTGGTAAATTAATGGATATATTTCAGTTAATTTAACCCTTGCTGGAACTCTATGAGATGAATATTTTTCTCTCCATTTTCTTTCTTTCTTTCTCTCTTTCTTTCTTTCTTTCTTTCTTTCTTTCTTTCTTTCTTTCTTTCTTTCTTCTTTCTTTCTTTCTTTCTTTCTTTCTTTCTTTCTTTCCTTTTCTTTTCTTTTCTTTCTTTTCTTTCTTTCTTTCTTTCGTCTTACTATATCACCCTCAGTAGAGTGTCATGGCGCCATAGCTCACAGCAATCTCAAACTCTTGGGCTTAAGTGATTCTCTTGCCTCAGCCTCCCAAGTAGCTGGGACTACAGGCACCCACCACAACACCTGGCTATTTTTTTGTTGCAGTTATCATTGTTGTTTAGCTGGCCCAGACTAGGTTTGAACCTGCCAGTCTAGGTGTATGTGGCGAGTGCCTACTAAATGAGCTACGGGTGCCGCCCTTCTCTCCATTTTCTAAAGTAGAAAATTGAGATGCCAGGCTCAGTGCCTCCCACTGTAATCTTCGCACTCTGGAAGGCTGAGGTAGGTGGACTGCCTGAGATCATGGGTTGGAGAACAGCCTGAGCAAGAGCAAGACCCTGTCTCTAAAAATAGGCCGTGTGCAGGTGGCTCATTCATATAATCTTAGAACTTTTGGAGGCCGAGATGGGTGAATTGCCTGAGCTTATGGGTTTGAGACCAGCCTGAGCAAGAGTGAGACTCTGTCTCTGAAAATAGCTGGGCGTTGTGGTGGGTGCCTGTAGTCCTAGCTACTAGGAAGGCTGAGGGAGGCAATCACTTGAGCCCAAGAGCTATGATGCCATGGCACTCTACCAAGGGTGACAAAGTGAGACTCTGTCTCAAAAAAAAAAAAAAAAGAAAATTGAGGGAAGTAATTTGCCCCAAATTACACTAAATATAAGTTCCAGCACCTTAATTAAAAAAACAAAGCTGGGCTAGGGGCCACATGTCTGTAGTCTCAGCTTCTTGGGAGGCTGAGGCAGAGGATTGCTTGAGCTCCAGAGTTTAAGGCCAGCCTGTGCAATATAGTAAGACCCTATCTCAATATGTAAATTAATTAAATATGTAATTAATTAAATAAATTAATTAATAAATTAAATAAGATGACTGCAGGGAACGATATCAAGTCAAATGCTGACAGATCATCTGACTTTAAAGAAAAACAAGCAAGGGCGATGCCTGTGGCTCAGTGAGTAGGGCGCTGGCCCCATATACTGAGGGTGGTGGGTTCAAACCCAGCCCTCAACAAAAAAAATAGCCGGGCATCGTGCCAGGCACCTGTAGTCCCAGCTACTGGGGAAGCTGAGGCAAGAGAATCACCTAAGCCCAAGAGCTGGAGGTTGCTGTGAGCTGTGATGCCTTGGCACTCTACTAAGGGCAATAAAGTAAGACTCTGTCTCTACAAAAACAAACAAACAAACAAACAAACAAGGAAACAAACATAAACTCCATCTAGCATTGCTTATTCTGACCCAGTGCAAGCACAGGTAATTACTTTGCCTGGTTCTTATTCCTTAGATTACAATTATTTGAGCTTTTTTTTTTTTTTTTTTGAGATAGAGCCTCAAGCTGTCCCCCTGGGTAGAATGCCATGGCATCACAGCTCACAGCAACCTCCAACTCCTGGGCTCAAGCGATTCTCCTGCCTCAGCCTCCCAAGTAGCTGGGACCACAAGCACCCGCCACAATGCCCGGCTATTTTTTGGTTGCAGCCCTCATTGTTATTTGGCGGGCCCGGGCTGGATTTGAACCCGCTACCTTAGGTGTATGTGGCTGGCGCCTTAGCCACTTGAGCCACAGGTGCCGAGCCTGAGCTCTTTTAATAACAACCTCTCTAGGACAGGTGTTCAAGCCTTCCTGTCTTCCCTCTGCCCAGCAGGTTCTTGGCATAAGAAAGAAGCTAAAATGTTTAATAAATGAATGAATCAAAACATGAATGAAGACGGATGCTAATGACAGTGACATGTAGTGGGTGGGCCAGAAGTTTTGGAAGGTAGGCTTACTAGTTATTGTGTTTTGGGTCATGTTACCTAACCTAAGTCTCAGTTTCTCCAACTGTAAGATGGAAATACTATCAATAAGTAACTCCAAGATTTATTGTGCATATGAAATTAGGAAACGACTATCAGGGGACTGGCATGTGGTAAATACTTGATGCCTATAATTCTAGCACTTTGAGAGGCCTAGTCAGGAGGGTCACTTGAGGCCAAAAGTTCAAGACCAGCCTGAGAAACATAGCAAAACACCATCTCTACAAAAAATTTAAAAATTAGCCAGGCCTGGTGGTACATGCCTGTAGTGTCAACTATTTGAGAGGCTGAGATTGGAGGATCACTTAAGGTCAGGACTTTGAGGTTGCAGTGAACTATGATGATCCCACTGTACTCTAGCCTGGGCAACAGATTGAGAACTTATCTCTAAATACAAAAACAAAAGTAAATACTTGAAGATACTAATTACTATTGTTTCTAGTTTTTATCAAAAAAGTCAACACCCAATTTACTTCAGTGTCCATGTATTGTTTTCTGGAAGTCTGTGAGGTTGGCAGGAGAGGAGTCCACAATATTGCAGCCCTGAGGAGCTTTTTTCTCTAAGCCCACGGGGAGGGTGGAATGCTAGAACAGTCCACAAATCTGGTTTTATGGCCAGCTCCACCCTGTTAGTGGTACCTTCTTTTGTAAATTGCTTATTGCCTGTTTCCTCTCTGTCAAATGGGGCCCACGATAATCTTGACCTTAGAGAGCTCTGCAGAGGATTCAATGCCTTAGCCCTGGCCTAGTGCACTGTAGGCCATTCATAAAGTTTGAGTCTGAGGAATTAACCTGGCACCCTCAGGGTAGGGGGTCCAACAATGAAACTGGAGACCCTAAAACCCTGAGAAAGCCAAGGACTGTCAGAAGAAACAGACAGGCTGGTGTGGTTCTGTTTTGTTCTTAGAACCATATTTCTTCAGAGAAGTGGAATGACAATGGCTTTCATGCTGATGGTTCTTCCCTCCCTCTTCCTCTCT
>CAUYTI010028077.1:0-11996 GCA_963575145.1 Galago senegalensis
TGTGGTCCCAGCTACTTGGGAGGTGGAGGCAGGAGACTCGCTAGAGCCCAGGAGTTGGAGGTTGCTGTGAGCTGTAATGCCATGGCACTCTACCCAGGGGGACAGCTTGAGGCTCTGTCTCAAAAAAAAAAAAAAAAAAAAAAGATACATCTCCATGGCACGAAAGGACATAAGGACATTATTCATTGCTGCATGACTTGTTACAGGAAGCCGGCTGACTCTACACTGCTCACTGCATACTGACCCTGGCCTACTGTGGCCCTGAAACATGGTGAAAAAAGGTTTGACCAACTGACGTGGGCTGATGTCCAGGACTTATTTAGTGAAAGAAAGAAAACCCCAGAGTATCTGTGGCATGCCACCTTTGTGTACAAAAAAAAAAAATTTTAATTTTGAAAAATAAACACAGAAATGATAAAACCAGAAATTAATTTAGATGACTACCTTACAGGGAAGGGGTGGGAATGGAGCTGAGACTGTTCTGAGCATATCTTTTAATTTGTAATCATATGTTTTACATATTTAAAAAAACTAAATAAAAAAGAATGCTAAAAGCACAAGCAACAAAACCAGTAAATAAACCAGACTTAATCAAAATTAGAACCCTTGGTGCTTCAAAGAATACTAGTAAGGAAAAGATAACCCAGAGAATGAGAGAAAATATTGGCAAACCGTATTAATAGACAAGGGACCTGTATCTAGAATATATCAAGGCCATCTACAACTCAATAAAAACACAAAGAAGTTGAATAATGCTTCTCAAAGAAAAAAAAGGCATAAGAAACACAAAAAGATACTGAAACATCATTAGTCATTAGGAAAATGCAAATAAAAACCATGAGATAGCACTTCACTCTCACTGGGTTGGCTATAATAAAAAAGTCAGATAATAGCAAGTGTTGGCAAGGATATGGGCAAACAGAAACCTTCATACAATGCTGGTGGAAATGTAAATGGCCCAACTATCTTATAAAAAACAGTCTGGCAGGCGGTGCCTGGGCTCAAAGGAGTAGGGCACTGGCCCCATATGCCAGAGGTGGCGGGTTCAAACCCAGCCCCAGCCAAAAACTGCAAAAAGCCCCACTCTGGCAGTTCATCAAAAACTTAAACATAGAGTTACCACATGGCACAACAATTCTTATCCTAGGTAATCACCCAAAAGAAATGAAAACATAGGCTTGGCGCCTATAGCTCAACCAGCTAAGGCGCCAGCCACGTACACCTAAGGTGGCGGGTTCGAATCCCCAGCCCGGGCCTGCCAAACAACAATGAGGGCTGCAACCAAAAAATAGCCGGGCGTTGTGGCGGTCGCCTGTGGTCCCAGCTACTTGGGAGGCGGAGGCAGGAGACTTGCTTGAGCCCAGGAGTTAGAGGTTGCTGTGAGCTGTAATGCCATGGCACTCTACCCAGGGGGACAGCTTGAGGCTCTGTCTCAAAAAAAAAAAAAAAAAAAAAAAAAAAGAAATGAAAACATATGTCCACACAGAAACTTGTGCACAAACATTCGTGGTATTATTCATAGTCAAGTACAGTACTGGTATTCATAAAAGTAAGAAATCCCACTGTTTATAATAGGAAAAAAGTGGAAAAACCCAATGTCAACCAACTGAAGAAGGGATAAACAAAACGTGGACTGTCTATACAGTGGAACATTATTCAGCCAAACCCCGGCCTCTACTCCATCTTCTCAACACACCCAAAGACAATAATGTGACTGCCTCATTTTACAAAATACGGAACTAAAGCTCAGAGAAAATTACAGACATTGTCAAGGAGACTGAATTAGTGAGGGGTAGGAAAGAGGCTTTTCCCACTTGATCGCACTACTTAATTGTTAAATATAATTTCTTCTAAAAAATTCTTTTTTTTTTTTTGAGACAGAGCCTCAAGCTAGTCCCCTGGGTAGAGTGCCCTGGCATCACACTCATAGCAACCTCCAACTCCTGGGCTCAAGCGAGTCTCCTGCCTCAGCCTCCCAAGTAGCTGGGACCACAGGCACCCGCCACAATGCCCGGCCATTTTTTTGGTTGCAGCCATCATTGCTGTTTGGGGGGCCCGGGCTGGGGATTCGAACCTGCCACCTTAGGTGTATGTGGCTGGCGCCTTAGCCGCTTGAGCCACAGGCGCCGAGCCTCTTCTAAAAAATTCTTAAGGGCAGTCTCTGAACTCTGCTCCCTGGACCCCAGACACTCTCATGCCATTTACTGCCTGTTGTTACGCTGCTGCACAGTAAGTGGCCCTGAAGACCAACAGCACATAGAGGCACCACAGATAAAGCCGGTCAGGTGAGGGGCAGGCCAGCTTCCCACTGGTTTTGGTTCCCAGGCCCCCTACCTCCGTCCTCAGACCGAATTCAGAAGCAGCCCTCTGGCTTGGGCTGTGGGCCAGGGACAGGACCGGCAATAGCCTTTTGGGCTCTCGGCCAGCAGGGGAATAGGGCAGGGCTGGGTCACCACTCTGAATTGGGGGAGAGATCTTCCACAAGGAGCAGGGAGAAGGTTCAACTTGCACCGCACACACTGAAAGGGCCTCCAGGTTTAACTGTCTTGTCTCCAAATAAGACAGATGTTTGAAAGGAGCCATTTGTCATCCAATTTCAAGCTTGTGTCCCATTTCTGGACCACACTGCCTGGAGCATGCCACGAACTGAGGTGGTTCTTTTATAAACACTGTAATTACCTTGTGAATGGCAAAATTACATTTCTGTGTATGTGTGTGAGAGAAAAGTGTGCATTTCTTAAATGTAAACATTTAGGGAGGCATCTGTGGCTCAGTGGGTAGGGCGCTGGCCCCACATACCGAGGGTGGCGGGTTCAAACCCAGCCCCAGCCAAACTGCAACAAAAAATAGCTGGGTGTTGTGGTGGGCACCTGTGGTCCCAGCTACTCAGGAGGCTGAGGCAAGAGAATCGCCTAAGCCCAAGAGCTGGAGGTTGCTGTGAGCTGCGATGCAACAGTACCCTACTGAGGTAAAGTGAGACTCTATCTCTTAAAAAAAAAAAAAAAAGTAAACATTTAAATATACCACAGTTTTTTCTATTTCTTTCTTTCTTTTTTTTTTTTTTTTTTTGAGACACAGTCTATGTTGCCGTGGCGACACAGCTCACAGCAACCTCCAACTCCTGGGCTTAGGCGATTCTCTTGCCTCAGCCTCCTGAGTAGCTGGGACTACAGGCGCCTGCCACAACACCCAGCTGGCCAGGGCCAGGTTTGAACCCACCACCCTTGGTATATGGGGCCAGCACCCTACCCACTGAGCCACAGATGCTGCCTGTACCACAGTTTTTGAGGCACGGTTTTGGCATTTCTTTATTTTTTTAATTCAAAGACGGAAGCATCCAGACCTCCCTGGGCCTCTGAGCAGCCCAGCTTCCCGACCTGCCCACCAGGGCCCTCACCAGTGTGCAGCTCCATCCAATGAGAAAGAGAATGGAGGGGCCTGTGGGAGGGCTTGCTGGAGGCCAGGACATGGGGTTGGGCTTCTCCAGCAGACTTCCCAACCAGATTCAGTCCACTTGGGGAAGAACGAAGGCCCCATCACACTTGTGAAAGGATCACACGACAGCCACTCACTCACCCCTGGCTTGTGTTCATTCCTTCCGACTCAGTTCCCGGGCAGTGAGCACTAGGCATGGGGGCGCTGGGTTCTCAGCACCTTCCTCAAACCCAGGGGAATGATGGGGGGCAATACTCCCACTTCTGAGTAATACTTCCATTACTGTGGGGTGTCTGACAATTAATGAGACCTTATTATGTATTGCCAGGAGCCAGCTGCGGGGACTAAGGGAGCCAAAGGAGAGAGGACACTTGAAAATGATTCTAAGCACAACTCAGAGGACAGCCTGCAGAGGGACACATGCCCTCAGGGGAGGTGGGCCAGGCAGGCTGCTCAGGGCAAGAAGCGCTAGGGTGGCCCCAAGGCCCAGAGAGAGGACAGCAGACTGTGGGCCAGGACTTGGCCTGTGATGTCCTAGTTTGGGTGTATGGACAAGAGGGGCAAGAGCAGGAGGAGAGGGGAGGAACAGAGGGCAGGCTGTGAGGCTGGGCAAGTCCCTCCACGCCCACCAGCTTGAGATGTCAACAGGAGCCCAGAAGGGAGGCAGGCTAGTCCCAGGCCCCCTGTTCGTGAGAGAGCAGGAGCTATTGTCCCCATAGGTGCCAGTGTAATCTGGGGCTCCTCAGCCCCTCTCACATAGCACCAGACCGGTCTTCTCAAAAAACAATTCAATCCTGTCCTGCCCCGTCTTACAGCTTCCCCTTGCATATGGGGAGAGTGAAGTTGTTTCAGCCCCTCAAGCCTCGGCGCTGTCACCTCCTCCAAGCTCCTTTCCCAAGATTCTCCCTCCTGCTCTCCGCCACTAGCCTCCTCCTGGCCCAGAGCTCGGGGAGTTCCTGGCATGCTCTCTGGCATAGAGGATTGTTCCAGGGCCGCCTCTCCTGCACGGCTGGCCCCTGCAGGGGCGGCAGCAACTCCTGGAATTCCTCATTCTCAGCCCCCTTGGTTCCTCCAGCGCCTCCACCAGAATCTTACAGTTTGTGCATCTGTCTGACTTCCCCTGGGGCCGTGCACTGCCTGGGCCCTGGTCTGTCTGTTCCCCACTGCACCCCTAGCCCAATCAAGGGGTCCTCAATGAGCCACCTGCAATGGATATGATCCCTCAGTGGAGAATAAAAGGGGGGAATCTTTGGTATGAACATTAACACTCAAGAATCAGTCAAGGAAGGATCCCTCAGTCCAGTTGGCTGCTGAGGACTCCAGCAAATCAAACCCATGGTCCCCAAAGCCTAGAAGGGGACTGGGGACATGCTGTGGGCATGTCCTGGTGGGAGCACATTGAGGCAGTGGGCCAACTCGCCCCGGGCCACTGACACCCTCTTTCTCCTTCCTGAGCACTGCTACAGGTGAGCAGTCCTGAGCAGGCCACAGCGAGGCTGAGCGGGGACTCTTCTTGCTTCTGACTGTAAGAGTCCCCACAGAAAGGATGCCGTGAGCACAGCAGGCCCCACAGAAAGGGTGTTGTGCACAGGGCAGGCCCCACTGAAAGGACGCCGTGCGCACGGCAGGCCCCACTGAAAGGGTGCTGTGCACACAGCAGCAGCCTCGGACTCAGGATCCTGAGATGGGAGGTGGGGGGCACAGGTTAATCAGTACCGCTGCAGACAGTGGGAAAGGAACCCCTGCCAGTCCCCTGCCTGGCACTTCCCAGGGCCACTGCATAAAGGCCAGGTCCTGACCTCCTGGTCCTCTGTCACACCATGGGGACCCGAGCCAACTCAGAATTAAAACTGCTCACCCTCTCAATATATTAAGTCCAGAACCAGAACTTCCTAGATCCTTGGCCGAGGGTGGCTGACATGAACTGCCTAGGCCTGCTGGTGCCAGCAGACAACTGGTCTTCAGGGACGAAGAAGAGGAGAGGGAGAGGGTGGATGGCTGGGAGGACGGCCTGTGTACGGAAGGGCAAGCATGGGCCAGGTAGCTCAGGCCCTGCAGGACGCCTCCAGGGCCTACTGCTGTCTGTCATCAACAGCTACCACCCTCACCCTTCACCCACAAGCCTGTGGCCATCCTTCAGTGGAGACACAATGGCTCCTCCCTGCAGGGGACTGTACTCCCCTCTCTCACACACCAGGACACCCCCTGCCTTTGCACCCTGCAGCCTAAACACTTCCTTCCCAGCCTGACCTAGCCTGGCACCAGACTTGGGAGCAGAAGGATTAAGACCTAGGCACATTCTCAGGGAGCCCAACCCGAACTCAGCCCTCCAGATACCAGGCCCGGAGGGCCAGGGGAGTGGGGAGAGGCAGCTTCCAGCACTCTAGTCTTCTGGCAGAGAAGTTCTCCTAGCCTTCCCCATCCACAGCTCCACAGGTGCCTGTTCACAGACCAGTGTGCACTGCCCCATGATACCCACTGCTCCAGGGGATCTGGGAATAAGGTTAAGATTTTACTAGACAGACAGCTAGGGCCAAGGCAGCGGGTAAGATGTAAACAGTGACTTACGAGAAGAATGTCAGGCAGCCGAGGGTGGAGGGAGGAAGGGAGAAAGGAAATGCTTCATGTTGGCAGGATGGGGGCCACGCCCCTGTGGTGGGGTCGGGTCAGGGGATGCCTCTGTCTGACGGATCAAAGGCACATCCAGGGAGGAGGCAGAGGGCCGGGCCTGTGCACACATGTGGGCTGGTGCACCACCTTCAGAGGGTGTCATATCCCCAGTTCTCCCCGCTCCCTCCACAAAGATGCTCTGAGCTTCCACTGACAAGGTGGTGTCTGAAGGAATAGCCCTGGGCCCACAACTCAGACCCAGAGAAACAGGCCTGCACTGGGTGAGGCGCTGGGCCTGTGTGCACCACTGCACCACTGCAGACTTCACTGCTCTGTCAGCAAGAACAGAGCTAACCCTGCAACAGCTGACAGGAGCCCAGAGGGAGACTGCCAGGGGGCAACAGCTGACAGGAGCCCAGAGGGAGACTGCCGGGGAGGGGGGGGGTCATGATTTTAAAGGAGGCGCAGGCAGGAAGCAGAGAAGCTACTTGGCTAGGAAAAAGGAAAAAACTGGAGGCCCTGATCAGGAAAAACCACAGCAGAGAATGGGTTGCTGATGCCGCCCAGGACCTGAGGACATCAGCTACAGGAAGTGCCCAGGCCTGTGGCAAGGCCCAGGGACTGAGCACTTGCTAATTTCTCTTGTTTGTCCCTCTCAGGAAGTACCCAGAAGTAAATGCTGACATTTTAGCCACGGAAGTTCCCAAAAGACGACTCTGGAGTTCCCAGCCCTGAGCAACAGGCTGCTCTGAGTCTCTCCATCTTACTAGTCTGGGAAATGGAGCTCAGGGTCCTGCTATATTTAGCACCCCCCCACTGGGATGGTTAAATAAGCACCAGTATCTCTGCTCTCCCGGTGTTGGCTGCCTAACAAAGGCCGGCCCAATGTGCACGTGGGGAAGAGCAGACTGGTTTAGGGGCTCCCAACTCCTAGTTACCAAATGACACTCAGCGGAGGGAGGCTTCCAAAGAGCAGCAGCAGCAGCAGCAGCAGCGAAGGCCTGACAATAGGGAGCTTCAGCTTCAGAGCACCAACTTCCCTCCCGTATTCTGGGCTGTGTGGGAGAAGGGTAGCAGGCCCCAGGCTTGTTTGCGTTCTTTCAAGCTTCAAAACACATTTTTTAAATTAGGTGGTAAGAATACAGGGTAATTTTTGTGGCACCAACATACTTTCTTTCAAGATATGATTTATATGTTTGGCCCACATTTTAAATGAAATGGTTATTGAGATAAATGGCCTGGCTGGAGGCTGCAAAATGGTTTCGGTTATGCAGTGCTTATTTTCAGTTCTTCAGAAAACTTTTTAAAAAGTTTCCCTTTAAAAAGGCAGACACTTTTGCCTGTTTGTTCTCCACCTCAAAGGGCTTTTCGGGTCAACGCTGGAGACGGGAGAAGAGAAGGAGAAAAACTTGAGAGCTCAGAGCTCCAGGGTGAGGTGGATGTAGGCAAGAACACACACAGGTTTCACCTGGTGAGAAGAGAGGGTCTGGGACCTCAGGCTAAGGCAAACAGGGCGACCTGCAGGCCAGGGACACGCTTCAGTCCTAGAAGGCTAACACGTTCACATCTTCTGCCTGGGGTCCTGAGGGCCCTGCCACTGGGCCTGACCATCCGAGACCAAGTGACAAGACAAATGCTGCCCCCTCCCTCCCTTTCCATAAAGCCCCAGTCACCGGCCTGTGCGGTACTGGCATAAGGACAGACGAGGAGAGAGAGGCAGAAGCAGGCCCGCATGCACACGGGTGACAGGCTTTCAACAAAGATGCCAAATGGGCAACGGTGCTGGGAGAATTCAGCATCACATAGAGAAATGGAACTTGCACCCTTATCTTTTTTTTTTTTTTTTTTTTTTTGAGACAGAGCCTCAAGCTGTCACCCTGGGTAGATTGGTGTGGCATACGGCTCACAGCAATCTCCAACTCCTGGGCTCAAGCGAGTCTCCTGCCTCCACCTCCCAAGAAGCTGGGACTACAGGCGCCCGCCACAATGCCTAGCTATTTTTTGGTTGCAGCCATCATTGTTGTTTGGCGGGCCCCGGCTGGATTGGAACCCGCCACCTTAGGTGTATGTGGCTGGCGCCTTAGCCGCTTGAGCCACAGGCGCCAAGCCTTGCACCCTTATCTTAACCTGAAATAATCACAGACATACACTCAAAAACTAAAACTATAAAATTTCTAGAAAAAAAACATAAAATAAAATCGGTGGGCCTTTCATCATAGGCAGAGATTTCTAGGGATACCAGAAGCAGGAACTATAAAAAAAAAAAAATTAATGAACTAGGCTTCAAAATGCAAGACTTTTTCTCTCCTAAAGACTACATTAAGAAAATGAAAACGTAAGCCAAAGACATGGAGGAAATATAAGCAATGACAATATCTGACAAGGGACTTACATCCAGAAAACGGAAGTCTTACAACTCAGTAAGAAGATAAATAACCCATGAAAACAAAGAAATGTCGCAAAAGAAGTTCCAGAGATGGCAAATAAGTACACGAAAAGCTGTCAGCAGAGAACTGTACCAAACCCACAGTGAGACTCCTACACCCTCACTGAAACGGCTAACATGAAAAGGACTGCCAGCTCAGAGTGCCGGCTGGGACGCGGTACCACCAGCGTTCTCACGCAGAGCTCCCGGGAATGGCGGGAATGGCAAGATGGCACAGCTGACTTGAAAAGCAGATGGGTGGCTTCTTGAAAAATTAAACATACACTTTCACCTAGGACCCAACAAATCCAGTCCTAAATAATCACCCAAGAGAAAATGGACACGAACATTCATGGAAGCTTTATTTATAACCGACGCAAACTGGAAACATGCAAGTACTCCTTGATGGGAGCGTGAATTAACAGTTACGGCACATTCCTGAAACGGGATCCTACTCAGCACCAGAGGACGTGTAACAGCGTGGATGAGTCTCAGAACTACTGTGCTAAGATAGGCCTAGTGGCTCATACCTGCAATTTTAGAACTATGGGAAGCTGAGATGGGAGCATTGTTTGAGGCCAGGAGTTTGAGACCAGCTTGAGCATTAGTGCAACTCAGTCTCTATTGTGAAAAATAGAAAAATTAGCTGGGTGTGGTGGCACATGCCTGTAGTCCCAGCTACTGGGGAGGCTGAGGCAGAAGGATCCTTGAGCCCAGGAGTTTGAGGCCGCTGTGAGCTATAATCATGCCACTGCACTCTAGCCTGGGTGACACAGTGAGACCGTGTCTCAAAAAAAGAAAAACTATCATGCTATAAAAGAGAAAACACACAAAAAGTAACTACTGTATGCTTCCACTTATATGGAACTCTAGAAAATGCGAATCTAATCTCAAATGATAGAAAACAAGCAGATTCTGGTTGCCTGGGGCCCAGTTTCGGGCAAATGGCCTGGAAATGTCCCCAGGGTGATGGAGATCCTCTTTATTTTTACTGTGGCGGTCACACAGGTGTGTAAGTTTGTTGCAACCCACAGAAATGTATACTTTTACATCTATTTCACTGCATGTACACCAATAAATTTGATTTTAAACATTTTAAAAATTCAAAAGACAAAGGAAGCTTAAAAGGAGAGGGTTTGCAGAATATAAATATGTATTTGTAATAATTGCCAAAAAATATGGTAAGAGAAATACTGTGTCCTTTTCAAAATAGGCAAGAAGATCAGCAACCCTGAAGTGGGGCTCAGTTTCAGTCTGTAACACAACTTTTTTTTTTTTGCAGTTTTTGGCCAGGGTTGGGTTTGAACCCGCCACCTCCGGCATATGGGGCTGGCGCCCTACTCCTTTGAGCTATAGGCACTGCTCACTGTAACACAACTTTATAACCTGAAAAAATAATCGAGGTTGATGTCATTAACATTTTTCAGTGAACTCCTGGAAGCTGTGGGTAATCAACCTCCTGGAGTAGCCTAATTACAGGTTTTCACACTCATGCTGAAAAGAGCAAGACATGGTCTCCCTGTGTGCTGTTGTCCAGGAGGACATCTGTTCCTTCCTTCACTGGCCACTTGCACAAGGTATCAAGGCCCTATTTCTGTGCTGAATCCAAATATGACCCTTTTATCTCTACCATAGCATGGGATCTTTACAGATCAAGATCTGTGGCTCTGGGAAGGCAGACGGCCTGGCCAGGATCACACAGCTAGCACATGGCAGAATGGGGAGCCACACCAGGGTCTGCCTGAGCCTAGACCCCATGTTTTCTCCACCGTGGCATTTGGCAGATAGGTCCATTTTGAGGCTCCAAGTGGGTGACTCGCCAGGGATCTATCCCTTGAATGAGTCTGGGCTGATTCGGGAAGTACCTTCCTGAGTCAGCTGACAAGTCAGGGTCAAAGGGCAGTGCCCATCAGCCTGCTGCAGGGCCTCAGTTATCCCCAGTCCTCACAGCACCCCCGTGGGTACGACCAGTGCTTTTTGGGAATGCCAGCCCTCACGTCAGGTCCCCATGGCCCTCAGGGGCATCCATGTGTTTAGCTAGATGAACCATCAAGGCCATGTGAAATCTCACACAGGCACCTGCCAAACTCCCTTCACTTCCTGGATTCTTCTACGTCCAGGGCCACAGCTCAGCCAGCTCCACTGGGGCTCAGTGGCACTGGGTATAAAGGAAATAGCCCAGGCCTGGACAAGATACTGTCAAGTCCAGATCTGGGCTCTGCAACTCTCAGCACTTTGTGGTCTTAGGCCAGTTACCTCGTCTGTCTGAGACTCAGTTTCACCCTCAGAAAATGGATCTCTCTGTTCTACCAACCTCCCAGAGGTCATCATGGGGAAATGTGACATCTCAGTTTCAACCTGAGTCCCACCATACTGAAGCCCAGTGGGGCGGGGAGCAAGCTTCTCTGAGGTGCCGCCTGAGGACCACCTGGAGTGCGTCCGGTGTGTTTCATGATCCCCTCACTGTAATACACAGATCCACAAGGGCACATGGGGCCTGAGACTGAGAAATCAAGGAGAAAAATGGAGCTGTTTTGGGAGGAATTCTCTGTCCATGCAGCAAACATTCACTGAATACGTGCTGCACCCCAGAAGCTGAGCTGGGCTCTGGAGGGTCAGCTGGTCGGGACAAGGAGTGGTCCCGCCCTCAGGAGGTCTCTGCCTGTGGAAAGTCAACTGTCTAGTGGAGCTGACAAAAGATACACATGACAGCCTGGCCCAAGGAAAAAGCTATAAACTGTCTGTGAAGGACAGCAAGCACAGAGGGAGAGGTGGGGTGACAGGGAGCAGGCACTGTGGAAAAGGATCTGGGGGGGTGATGGGGGAGCAGGCACCGTGGAAAGGGATCTGGGGAGAGGTGGGGCGATGGGGGAGCAGGCACTGTGGAAAGGGATCTGGGGAGAGGTGGGGCGATGGGGAGCAGGCACTGTGGAAAGGTCTCTTGGCGGAGACAAAATGGAAGCTGAGATCTGAAAGATGAGGAGCCAATCACCCTAGAGCAGAGTCAGGGTGGCCCTAGGTGAGGTGACAGCAAGTGCAAAGATCCCAAAGGGAAGAGCTGGTATACTCCAGGGGCCAGGGCAGAGCATGTGGCTGGGTGGGTCAGGCTCCTAACAGGGGGCAGAGGTCTGAGACCAGAGGGTCCACAGAAAGGAGTCTGCACTTATTCTACACTGCTGAACTTCAGCAGAAGTTCATGGGGCAGAGGGGAGGGGAGGAGGAGTACCAGGAGAACCATGAACATTTTCAAATTACATTTTGGACATAGAATCAACAGGCTGGTCATAAATAAGATCATAATTTGCGGCTCGGCACCTATAGCTCAACTGGCTAAGGCGCCAGCCACGTACACCTAAGGTGGCGGGTTCGAATCCCAAGCCCGGACCCGCCAAACAACAATGACGGCTGCAACCAAAAAATAGCCGGGCGTTGTGGCGGGCGCCTGTGGTCCCAGCTACTTGGGAGGTGGAGGCAAGAGACTCGCTTGAGCCCAAGAGTTGGAGGTTGCTGTGAGCTGTAATGCCAC
>CAUYTI010028079.1:0-31755 GCA_963575145.1 Galago senegalensis
TGGCCCACCAAACAACAATGACGGCTGCAACCAAAAAATAGCTGGGCGTTGTGGTGGGCGCCTGTGGTCCCAGCTACTTGGGAGGCAGAGGCAGAAGACTCGCTTGAGCCCAGGAGTTGGAGGTTGCTGTGAGCTGAGATGCCACGGCACTCTACGCAGGGGGACAGCTTGAGGCTCCTGTCTCAAAAAAAAAAAAAAACCACATTATTTGAGGAAGACAAAATTGAAGTTAGTGTGTATTACTAAGTTAGTGCTCTTAAGCAAAATTGAAGTTAGTGCTCTTAAGGATTATTTTGGATACGTTTGAGAGTTAATCAGTTGACATCAATATTCTGTGCTTTTACTTGTATTTAAAAATATTGAAAAGTATCTTTTAAAATTATAAACATTGGGCCAGGCATGGTGGCTTATGCCTGTAATCCTAGGACTCCAGGAGGCCAAGGCAGGTGGATTGAGTAGATTGCTTGAGCTCAAGAATTTGTGACCAGCCTGAGCAAGAGTGAGATCCCATCTCTACTAAAAATAGAAAAACTAGCCAGGTATTGTGGCCTGTGCCTATAGTCCCAGCTACTCAGGAGGCTGAGGCAAGAAGATTGGTTGAGCCCCAAAGCTTGAGGTTGCTATGAGCTATGATGACACTGCAGCACTCTACCCAGGGTGACTGAGTGAGACTTTGGTTCAAAAAATAAAAACACAGGGGCGGCGCCTGTGGCTCAAACGAGTAGGGCACCAGCCCCATATGCCAGACATGGTGGGTTCAAACCCAGCCTCAGCCAAAAACTGAAAAAAAAGAAAAAAAAACAAAAATAAAATAATTAGACTCTAATTAATAAATAAACTTTAAACATTGGTCTAGTTTAGGGAAATTAAACCACTATTTCACCTCATAAGTGTACTTTTAAAAAGATTTTTTAGGCTGGGCGCAGTGGCTCATGCCTATAATCCCAGCACTTGGGAGGCTGAGGTGGATGGATTGCCTAAACTCACAGGTTCAAAACCAGCCTGAGTCAGAGTGAGACCTTGTATGTAAAAATAGTCAGGCATTGTGGTAGATACCTGTAGTCCCAGCTACTTGGGAGGCTGAGGCAAGAGAATCGCTTAAGCCCAAGAGCTTGAGGTTGCTGTGACACCACGGCACTCTACCAAGGGTGACAAAGTGAGACTCTGTCTTTAAAAAAAAAAAAAGTTTTTTTTAAACTTAAAATGAATGGACAAAATACACGGCATATCTTGGCAGTTAAAATATTGCTTCATAGAAAAAAAATTATATATATGTCATCATATGAAGACATTGATAGAAGACAAATACATGATATACTTTAAATATTTAATCTTTTTTTTTTTTTTTTTGCTCTGGCTCATGCTGCTCTTGAAATTGTGAGCTCAGGCAATCTACCCACCTCGGCCTCCCAGCATGCTAGGATTACAGTCAATCTTTGTTTTTAATTGATGTATTTATTTTTGAGACAGAGTCTCTCTCAGACTAGGGTTCTGTGGGTTAGCCTAGCTCAAAGCAACCTCAGACTATTAGACTCAAGCGACCTATTTTCCTGCAGAGATGGGGGTGGGGAGAGTGTCTCGCTCTATCCCAGGCTGGTCTCAAACTTGTGAGCTTAGGTGATCCGTCGTCCTTGGCCTCATAAGAGTGAAATCAGTCTTTATTTACTGGATCTCTTCTGTTTTTTCTTGATTTCTACAGCACTAGCATCATAAATCTTCTTGTCTACCTTAGGTTAGCTTTTGGTTTTCTTTGTAGATGCTTCCATGTTGGTGTTCTCTCAGATTCTCATATTGGTTATCACCTGCTTTCGTTCTGCATGCCCTCCCCAGGCAAGCTGTTTTGTATCCTGGCTCATCCACCACACGTGCAGTGATCACTATCAAGGCCCTATCTTCAGGTTTGCTCTCTTTATTCCAGCAGTACCAGTTGCCCTCTAGACACCTCTTCTTGTATCCCACAAACATCTCAAGAGCACCATGCCCCCAAATTTTCTTCCACAGAAAACTTGACCTTTTTCTATCTCAGTTAGATACTACAACGACTACAGATTTACCCAATGCACAAACGTGGGAGCTGTCACAATCTCTCTCCCTTTCTTACTGTCTCTGCTCCTGATCCAGGCCAGTATTTCCTGACTGTGTTTGCCTCTCTGTCATCAATGGTCCATTCCTGAGCTTTAGCCCAAGTCTTTGTAGGCTCATTTATATTTATAGCATCCTAATTACTCGTACTGTCTGTAATCTTGTCCCCCAGTTCATTTATTTTATTGTTAGAGTATTCATTTTTTCTAAAATTCAGATATAATTAAGATTTCATGTCATCTTCAAGATAAAAATTGAGTTTTGATTGTTAGGGGCGTAAACCCTTCCATCTTAGAACGAAAGGCCTGCCCCAAGAGTTCTGTGGAAAGACTTTAGCCTGTCCAGACCTTCCAGCAACCTACAGAATCTCCCTCCCCCATACCCAGGATTAAAACAAGCTCCCAGCCACTCTCAGTGCAGCCGCCATCTTTGTCCAGGCAGGTCTTCATCCCCTTTCATGAAACTTGGCCTCTTTCCCAGTCTCGTCTCTGTGTACACTGCCAGACCCCTTTCAGTGGTGATGATGATGGTAACACTAACAGTAGCCTTTATTGAGCACTTAATATGTTCCAGGGACTATGCTTAAAAATCTTAATCTAAACTGACTCACAGGATTCTCATGATGACCATTTGAGTAGGTGTGTATACTCTTCCCTACCTAAAAGAAAAAAAACTGAAAGAGGTTTAATAATTTGCCAAAAGTTAGCTAGGAAGTGGCAGGGCTGGCTTAGAAACAGTGTTTTTCTAACTTCAGAGCCTGTTCAGACTTCTGTAGTATATTATCTCCACATGAGGCCATCATGCTCTGAGTTTGGGAGAGACGGTGCAAGAAAAGGACCTTATTTTTCTCAGTGCATTGGGTGATACGAGTGGCTCATTACAAGGGTGGACAAGCACGGGTTTTCAGTAGTGGTGCCACTTAATCAGGAATACATTTGTGTGTGGGATGCATGATTTTTTAAAACCCCGCTTTTTACCCTATCACACAAATATACCAAGTCTGTAAGAGTATACAATTTTATGTGAATAGGGTATGACTGTAGAATGCTAAGAAATGACAAACCATCGATTTGTTAATAATGAGTGGTAGGATAGTTCTTTTTTAGAAACTTGGCTAGCCAGTTAAAAAAATGAATTAAGGGCTGGGTGCCATGGCTTAACCTGTAATCTCAGCACTCTGGGAGGCTGAGGCAGGCAGATTGCCTAAGCTCAGAAGTTTAAGACCAGCCTGAGCTAGAGTGGGACCCCCATCTAAAAAACAGCCGGGCATTGTGGTGGGTGCCTGTAGTCCCAGTTCCACAGGAGGCTGAGGCAAGAGGATCACTTGAGGCCAAAAGTTTGAGGTTGCTGTGAGCTGTGACACACGGCACTCTATCAAAGGGTGACTCTGTCTCAAAAAAAAAAAAAAAAGTTTGAATTAAAAAATCAGTAATACAAAGGTGATATAAATCCTTGTAATGGTTTTATAGTAAAAATCTTTTTAGACAGTTGCCATGGAGTAGTCACTGAATATAGTGGATTTAGCAGTATACTTAAGAAACTTTCAGTTAGGGCTAAAATATCTCAGGTGAGCCACAACTTTCATTCAGGTAAGCCAGACTGGGCCTGTGCATTGTATTTTAAATGCTGAAGACTACACATATATGGAGTCAGAGCGTCATGGGTTTTATTCCTGGTCCTATCATTTATTAGGTACGCAGCTTCCATCCTCAAGCCCCATTTTCCTTCAGTATTAAATAAGGGTGAAATTACTGTTACTGCAATTAGGTAGTTGCAGGATAGGAAATAACATATGTAAATACCTTGTGTAATGTGGGATGTATGTAAATACCTTGTGTAATGCAGTAGGAACTCAAGAAATTCCTTACCCTCTCCCATCCTTCCTTATCCTACTTGGCCTCTGTACCCTTCCCACACATGTCCCCTGTGGCTTTCCAAACCAAGTAGATTTTCATGTAAACAGGCTCAAGAAGGCGATTTTCTTGGTGGATTGGGGTGGAATGTAGTCAACACATAGTGCTGCTACCAATCAGCCCTTTTCTAGACTTTTATTATCTTTTAGGGGGTTGTTTTGTTTTTTTAATTTTTATTACCATATCACTCAGATTCTTTTCAACTTTTTAAATTTATTTGTTTTTTTGTTATTTATTTGTTTATTTTTGAGGCAGAGTCTCACTTTATTGTCCCAGGTAGAGTGCTGTGGTGTCATAGCTCACAGCAACCTCAAACTCCTGGGCTCAAGTGATCCTCTTGCCTCAGCCTCCCAAGTAGCTGGGACTACAGGTACCCACCACAACACCTGGCTAGTTTTAGAGACCAGGTCTGTCTCTGTTCAGGCTGGTCTCGAACTCTTAAGCCCAGGCAATCCACTTCAGCCTCCCAGAGTGCTGGGATTACAGGAGTGAGCCACTGCTTCCAGCTCTTTTCAACTTTAAATTTTAAGATTCTAGGTTCCTATCATCTTACTACTTTCTAGGCTGTTTTTGCAAATATATAAAGCTAACTTAATGTTAGTAGCATGATAAATGAGGATCAGTGCAGTTTTTACAACAAATTAGCTGCATTTTAAGAGGTTTTGTTTTACAGACAATATTGAAAATGTTTTGCAGGGCAACTTCTATGTAAGGAATAGATGCCAACGGGACTTCTAAGATACAGTCTGGAGAAAATTTATCTTAAGCTGCTAGGAGGTCAGCTTCCTCTACCCTACCCTAATCTTTCTGTTTTATCAACCACAACCTACCAAGCCTGCAAGGACACAAGGTGTACCCCTGATGTGGACTGCAAGAACAATAGGCTCCTGACTTGGTGGGAACTAGGTAGCAGGTGCTTCTTTCTGGGGAGTTCTGTGAGATCTTACCTAGGAAAAAGTAGTGTGTTCTGTAAAAATATATATATTGCTGCTCCTACTTTGAATTGAAAAAAATGTTTTCCCCTAGATATTCTCAAATGTGAAGAAAAATGTTAGAGTATATTTCACAGTTGACAGTTTGAATATGTATTTTGTGTTAGCTTTTTATCATGGATTTTTCCTAGGGAGGCTTTATTTAGTATTTAGAGATAGTGTGCTTTATCTGTGAAATGATCATGTTTGTGGAGACATTTATTCAGTGGCTCCAATCTATTATTTTTACATCTTGAGTCTGATTTAGTTGATTTCTATTCATATACACATTTGATATACTACTTACAATGTTCTGTAGATTTATTTTTTAATGTGACACTTTCTTGTATTTTTATTCTGCCCTTATGACTCAATCCTTGTAGTGAAAATTATTAAATAATAGGGGTTTCACTCTTTGGAAATATTATTTGCTTTTGAGTCTGGTGTTATTTTTTGGATGTTTTACTTTCAGGGTTTGTTATGCTAAATTTTATAAAACATTTGCTGAATTTAGTAAATTATAAAACATAATAAAATCTAAAAGAAGGCATTTCAATTCTTTATACTTATTTGACGTGAAAATTCTATTAAACTGTGAAAAATAACAGACTTGAATTTTTGAAAATACAAGTAATAAACTAGTTGTTACCAACTGAGCTTATATGTGACCAAACTTTACAATGAATAAAATATTCCATGGCTGGTGTGGTGGCTCACACCTATCATCCCAACACTCTGGGAGGGTGGGGTGGGTGGATTGCTTGAGCTCACAGGTTTGAGACCAGCCTGAACAAGAGTGAGACCTGTCTCCAAAAATAGCCGGGCATTGTGGTGGGCACCTGCAGTCCCAGCTACTTGGGAGGCTGAGGCAAGAGGATCACTTGAGCCCAAGAATTTGACATTGCTGTGAGCTATGATGCCATAGCACCCTACCGAGGGTGACACAGTAAGACTCTGTCTCAAAAAAAAAAAAAAGAATAAAATACTCCAGCCTGGGAAATAGCAAGACTACCACCTCTACAAAAACATGGGAAGTGTAGGGGTGGCGCCTGTAGCGCAAGCGGCTAAGCCGCCAGCCACGTACACCAGAGCTGGCAGGTTTGAATCCAGCCCGGGCCTGCCAAACAATGACAACTACAACCAAAAAATAGCCAGGTGTTGTGGCGGGTGCCCGTAGTCCCAGCAACTTGGGAGGCTGAGGCAAGAGAATCCTTAAGCCCAAGGGTTGGAGGTTTCTTTGAACTGTGACACCGTGGCACTCTACCCAGGGCAATAGTTTGAGGCTCTGTCACCAAAAAAAAAAAAAAAAAAAAAAAGAAAACATGAGAAGTATTAGCAGGATGTGGTAGCATATGCATGTAGTCCCAAGCTACTCAGGAGGCTGAGGCAGAAGGTTCTCATGAGCTCAGGACTTTGAGGTTGCAGTGAGGTATGATTTTTGCCCTTGCACTCTAAACTAGGCAAAAAAGAGAGACCCTGTCTCAAAAAACAAAACAGAACTCTGTAGTAGTTAGAGAAGGGGTATCTAGCCTTTTTTTTCTCTCTCTGCTACATATTAGAAGAATAAGAGTTATCTCGGCCACACATTAAATACACACACTAAGAAAAGCTGATCAGCCAAAAAAAGGTTCATGTATGCTTTTTTGTGACCCCACAGATAAGCAAAAACAGTCCTCACAAAATCAGCATGGCTGGCCACTGGCCAGAGTTTCTATGCTCCTGACAGCAAGGGTCTCTTTGAAGAGGCAGATATCCTTAGTTATTCTACAACCATAGTACTTAATAATCCTAATTTGTTAAGTGTCTTTTGGGTCCAACTCTGTGCACATATGCGATGCAGGACAGAGGAAATGGTCTCTGCACTCTATGGTGTGACTCTAGAGATAATACATGGATGGATGCAACCACATTACACGGCAGTTCGTCAGGTGTATAACACCGGTAGGGTTAAATTGGTATAGGGGTTTAGATAAATGGAGAGATTGCTGATTGGATGTCAGGGAACCTTCGTGGTAAGATGAATTTGAAGACTCCTTTATACTGATTACCGTTACTATCATTTATAACAGAGCTTGACAGAGAATGACCAAAGTAAAACTCCTGCTTACCTAGGGTTTTTCATTTGGTGAATTGAGAGTATGACACAATGGTTAAGAGTAAAATATCCACTATGTTCTCAATGGATGTTATCCGTCATTATCATCAGTTATGCTTACCTTCAAAACTCATCAGTACAGTACCAAACCAAAGGGTATGAATCACCCCTCTTCTTTATTCCTAGGAGGGTCTCAGCATGTCATTACCAAAGCACTGACCTATGACATCAGTTTCTAAGTACTGCTTTACTTCTCTGTCTCTCCCACTAAAATTTCCTGAGGTTGTGGAACATGTCTATTCCCACACCTAAGATGATTCCTAGTGTCTAAGGCTCAATGAAAGTTTTTGAATGAACTCAATGAAGATTATATTCAGTGTAAGAAAATGGATATATTTATATAAGGTTGACAGTAGTGATGATGGAAAGAAATAGAGGATTCAGATTATGTTCTGAGATAGAATTGATGAGATTTATTGAAGGATTAGATGTGAAGAGTGAGAGAGATGGATGAACCAAAACTTGAGGAGTTGGGTAATGCCATTAATTGAGATGAGGAGAAGTGGAGGATGAGCCAGCTCTGTTTTGTAAATGTTTGAGAAGCTTATTTCCCTTTTGAGTAAAACCATCATATGAGTTTGGAGCTCAAAAAAGAGATCAAGACAGGACACATAAATCAGGAAGTCAGTAAGGGATGATATTTAAAGCCATGTACCTAGATGACATTGCCTTCTGGGTAATTTAAGGAGAGAAGAGGGCCCAGAACCAAGCCTGCAGCAGTCCAGCATTCAGGCCTGGAAGAGATAGAGATGCTAGCTAAAGAAACCGAAGGGGTAGCAGAACACTAGAGGAAGCCTTCTCAAGAAGTCACCAGTTGGGCCAAATACGCTGAGTCAGTAGGATGAAAAGTGGTCATTGGCTTGGCAGTACAGTGGTTGTCGGTGGCCTTGACTGTGTGGTAATGGGATCCAGAAGCCAAACTGGGAAGGGTTCAAGAGTAGATAGGAAGTGAGGGAGTGGATCTGTTGGAGCTGAGCCCTTGAGTAGGCTAAAGGGCATGGGACTTGTCTGCAGCACTACCAGCTTCTCAGGTTATTCCAGCAGCTCTCATCTGAACTCATGCGCTGCCCTCCAAAATCTTTTTTTTTTCTTTCTTTCTTTTTTTTTTTTGGAGACAGAGCCTCAAGCTATCACCCTGGGTAGAGTGCTGTGGCATCACAGCTCACAGCAACCTCCGACTCCTGTGCTCAAGCGAATTTCCTGCCTCCACCTCTCAAATAACTGGGATAACAGGTGCCCACCACAACACCAGGCTATTTTTTGGTTGCAGCCGTCATTGTTGTTTGGTGGGCCCGGGCTGGATTCAAACCTGCCAGCTCAGGCGTACGTGGCTGGCACCTTAGCTGCTTGAGCCACAGGTGCCGAGCCAAATCTTTTTTACTTCCTCCTGGAGATGTAGCCTGGACAGACCCCTTGTGGTAACAAGTTCATCTTCTTTCTCCCCTGTCCCCATGTAATCAGGTGCTATGGCTGTTGAATCTTCTCTCCAGCATTTTTCACATGACAGTCCCCTTTCATTATCATTGCCACTTATGTTGCTCTTGCCAGGCATTAATTAGCTCTTCTCCAAAGCGCTCTCATAGTTTCCTAAACACACCCTGCTTTTATTCTCTCCCTTGCCAAAACATCCATCTATCACAGCTAGAAGGTTCTTCCTAAAGCACAGCTTTGCTCATGTTATTCTTCTGCTAAAAATAAAACCAAGTCTTTCAGCCTGCTGTTCTGAAGTATTTGCTCCAGGACAGATACCCATGATGTATTGCTGTTCTGAAGTCATTTCCCTACCTATAACCTGTATCTATTGGGCTCTGTGCCTTCCCGGTCACCACTGCCTGTGCTGGATGTGCCTTCTCCTGCCGTCTTAGTACCTCTAACAGATGGTGGAATCTGCCTTAAAAATTATAAAATTTGGCTCAGTGCCTGTAGCTCAGCAGCTAGGGCACCAGCCACATACACCAGAGCTGGCAGTTTCAAGCCTGGCCTGGGCCTGCCAAATGATGACAGCTACAACCAAAAAATAGCCAGGTATTGCGGTGGGCACCTGTACTCCCAGCTACTTGGGAGGCTGAGGCCAGAGAATCACATAAGCCTAAGAGTTTGAGGTTGCTGTGAGCTATGACGCTATAGCACTTTTGATGCTATGCTTTACTTTATCCATTCTTTAAAAGAACCATAATACTGAATTTTTTTCTTTAAACTAGTTACCTATATTACCACTACTTCAACAAGTCTTTCCTAGGACAGGGGTGCAGAATTATTTACTCTGAAAGGACATTCCTTGGAGATGCTGCTCAGGACGGTATTAGTGCGGGTTATGATGTGAGATGGAAGATGATTCCCAGGAGAGCAGTGGGCTGGCCTCGCCCTCCCTCCTCCTCAGCAGTTGCCGTGGACTGGGCCAGGCAGCCGGGCAGTGGAGTGTTGAAAGGCCGCTCTCCTGTCTGGGCAGTTACTCATGAATATGGTAGATGCTGGATTCTTTGTTTTCTGGTTTATGTTTATGGTCTTTAGGGGTGGAGGAAAGGGAAGAACAATGTGTGTGAAATTGCTATTCTGAGTTTCAGCTTTGTGAAACAAGAAGCACTTGTCACACATTCTTAAAGAAGAAAATCAGAAGCTCTCTAAAGATTGCAATCATAGAAGACACCATTACTCATTAGACTGTTGACTGAGTGTTCTGTCAGTGCCTCCCCTATCAGTGATCTCAGGGTATTGCCAAGGTGAGGGCATCACTAACAAGTACATGGAAAGTGTCTCTTCCAGCTTTGTATGATACTGCTGTCTTCCTTTTAGGTACTTTGGTTTTCATCCCATTATTGGAATATAAAGTAGGTTTTAGGCATGTTTAACTTATACCTAGCTAAGACTTTTTTTTTTTTAAAGAGCCAGGGTCTTGCTTTGTCACCCTAGCTAGGGTGTGGTGGCATGATCATAGCTCGCTGCAGCCTTGAACTCCTGGACTTAAGTGATTCTCTTGCCTCAGCTTCCACAGTAGAACTACAGGCATGTGCCACCACACCTGGCTAAGTTTTAAATTTTTGGTAGAGATGGGGTCAGACTGGCTTCAAACACCTGACCTCAAGCAATTCTCCCACCCTGGCCTCCCAAAGTACTAGAATTACCTGGCTAAACTTTTAAGAATAAAATTGATTGCTGAGTGAGGTGACTCACACCTGTAATCCTAGCACTCTGGGAGGCTGAGGCAGATGGGTTGCTTGAGCTCAGGAGTTTAAAACCAGCCTGAGCTAGAGCAAGACCCCATCTCTACTGAAAAAAGAAAAACTATCCAGGCATTGTGGTGAGTGCCTGTGGCCCCAGCTATTGGGAAAGCTAAGGCAAGAGGATCATTTGAGCCCATGAGTTTCAGGTTGCTGTGAGCTATGGGCCTATAGCACTCTAGCCTGGGGCAACAGAGTGTGACTGTGTTAAAAAAAAAAGAGAGAGAGAGAATGAAATTGACTATTGGCTGATGGGAAACAATTGCATTGTTTATTGAAAAGATAGGATTGAAAGTTATATTCTCTTTTGTAATTTATGAACCATAGTGCTGGAGAATTATTATGAGTAGGTATTTTTAGGAAAAGAAGAGTGGGATGTACATCTGATTTAAGAAGCTTCACTTTGGCTGTTGCAGGAACATTATCTGCTTGGCCTTTCAGTAGGCATCTTGCCTGTGTTTTGTACCAGCTGTTAATTGTAGTGAACTCTTTTGGAACATGAGAGTATTATAATTAAAAATGTACAACTCTGATTTGAGAACTGACAACGTCTCTAGGTTTTTAGTAAAACCTAGCATGCAAATAAAAGATACAAGTCTCATATTTTAAGTGGGATAACAAGCCTTTATTAAACTTGCCTGCTCAATATAAGTTTATATTAGTACTGATAATGAGAAGAAATATATAATTGCAAAATTATGAGAGAAGACTTGAAAATATCTTGTTTGGCCTCTTTGTTTATTTTAGGAGCATTAATCTTTCCCCCCATTGTACATGTCCCCAGGAAGCTTTGTATTTTGGCATCCTTAATTGACATTGACAAAATAACAAACCGGAAGATTCCTGGAGGCTTGGCCCTTTTGTGGCAAGATGAGCTGTGGGTCTCCAGCCTTTGCTGTGTGCTTTCCCCCCTTTTCTCCTTTGTTGTTGACAGAGGGAAATAACTGCTCCTATTCTGGATAATTTTAACTAAAGACCACAGAAATTCATTATTTAATCTTTATCAATAGAGTAAAAAATCATATTAAGTGCTATTATAAACAGATTCTTACATGTATGAGATGTTCATAACTGGCATTAAAATGTTCTCTGTTTTCTTCTAAGTGTTTTGTTTTAATTGTTTAAATTTTGAAAGATTTTTTTTTAGCTATTAAGAGTTAATAGCAGAAGTAACTGAAAAATAGTTGTTTTAGACTAATTATGCTGGAAATTTCAGTAAAGCATAATTGATGTGTAAGCATCCAGAAATACCTCTCTGGGCATTGAAAGCATATAAATTTTTATTATAATGTAGAACAGTTTCCACTGGGAATTGATTATTTTAATTTTGCATTTTCTTATTTTTCTACAGGAAGGAACTTGAAACCTTCAAAGGTAATTTTGTGTTCAATTCTTTAAAGTACTTGAGAGTTAAATTGATGTCAGGCGTACCCTCTTGATGATGGAAGAACTCATTCCTTTTAAAATTGTTTCACATCAAAAGTCAAAGTTGGTTTAACACTGATGTTTTAGGCTGTATTTCATCACAGGTGGTTTTGGCATTCTTAGTGCAGGTCCCAGTGAGTGTTTTCTGCTAATGACCATGATAAGTCGTGTGGTTAGGAAGTACTCCCTTTGAGGTCGGGGAGAATCATACCTTAAGATTCTGGTTTCTGTTGTGTAGTCTGGGTCACCTGTGAAGGGGATGGTGACACAGAGCAAGATGTGCCCCTGCAGTTGACCTCAGAGTCACTGCTGAGAGGTCTGCAGTGCCAGGTCTGGGCTTGCCCTGCCACTACCTTGTGATGTTGGATGAGTCTCTACTTTTTAAGGCACACTGTCTCCATCTGTAAAGTTACAGGCTCTGATGAAATACATTCTGAGACTATAAGAGTATCCAGCATTGCTTTTTAATTTTAGGGAACTTTTGAAGAAAGGAGATTGGTGAATGATTGGTCATGTTGACTGGTGGAAAAACACTAATGGAACAAAATAGGAAAACCACAGACTTCCCAGCAGCTTAAGATCGTTCCAACTGGCCATTTTTCAGTTACTCATGAGCAATTTTAAGTAGTGTAGAAATCACTGTTTTCAGAGGGACTCATTTTAATAACGGGGAAGACGTTTTGGATTACTTATAAAATCCCTTCTAATTTAACTGTTTTATTGTATTTCACGTGTAAACTAGTATTGACCTTTTGATTTGCTGACTGATTAAGGATTTTCTAGTTGAATTGTTTGTGGGTCTGATGTGTTTTAGAAAAAAATGACTAATCCTCAAGATAAAAGGTAAAGGCTTTTTCCTATTCTGGCTATAATTGAACTGCATTGTTTGGTCTAGATTGCTCTTTGACCCACCATAGCTATAGTAAATAATTAAGCTCATGGCTAGTTTGTTGAAGGTGAAGTTAAACAATCATGTGACATAATATTATCATGGTTCTCATGGTTCTTATTCAATTGGTGAATCACTACTCAGGTACATTACTTTTCACAAGTGGTTTAAAATACTATTTGAAATCTTCATAAAATGCTCTTTTCCTTTTCATTTTTTCTTTTGGGTGACTAGTTTAGCATCTTATATAACATTAAGAGATGGAAAAAACCAATCAAGTTAATATTAAAAGACAGGCAGGGACACAGATTATGTAAAATGTCAGTTTTACTTGCATCTCACTGCTGAGACATTCTTTTTTTTTTAGTATGACAATATTCGCACAAAAAAGAAGAGAACAGCAGTTTGCAAAAGGTTGGGTAGTATTGCATATTACCTGATAGAATAATTCAATTTAGGCTGAAATATTTTGCTTACACATTCCTAATTATGTACAACAATTAACAGCACATCAGATCCACCCATAGGCCAATTATAGATCTTAAATTTAGTATTTTATTATATCTAGATTTTTTGGTATGAATTTTCATTAAAAATTATTCTTTCTTGTTTTACTAATATTTCAAAAGCATAAGTAGCCTGTAACAAGAAAAACAGAAATGTAACGGCTCTTCCAAAGTATTAGTGGAGAAAAATAGATTTAAAAACTCATTTAAACCTAGGAGGAATTTATTAGTTTTTGAATATTGCCTTTGTTTTTCCTAGGTTGTAGGAAAACAAAAGGTGTTAATGTCTTTCATTTATTCATCTTATAGTAGTATTTAGAAGCTCTTTTCTAAATTGGGGAAAAACTAACTTTTAGGATCAAAACACAAAATTAATAATCCTCAAATTTGTATAAATCAGTATCATCCACTGAGTTCTGGATTCTGCCTTCTGTACTCCATTGAGTTAAGTTCACCTTTCACTTCACTGACATATGGCAAATCTCTTTAAGATTATTAAAATCAGGTATTGGGGCCAGGTGTGGTGGCTCATGCCTGTAATCCCAGCACTCTGGTGGGCCAAAGCAGGTGGATTACTTGAGCTCAGGAGCTCAAGACCAGCCTGAGCAAGACCCAGACCTCATCTCTAAAAATAGCCAGGTATTGTGTCAGGTGCCTGTCCCACCTACTTGGGAGGCTGATGCAAGGGGATCACTTGAGCCCAATATTTTGAAGTTGCTGTGAGCTTTGATGCCAGGGCACTCTACCCAGGGGGGCAGAGTGAGACTGTCTCAAAAAAATAAAAAATAAAAATAAAAGTAAGTCGTCATTTTCTTTATACTTAAAGTTAAGGGAAAAAAATAGTTGTTATTCTTATTGTTTTAATGTTGGCAGCAGGAAGGTTTTCAACATTTTCATTCATTTAAACTTTTAGTGGTAATCACTTGAATATTAGACAGTAGAAAAAGAAGAATAGGCATAAAAGTCCTAATTTTATATTTTTAATGGGGAAAGAATTCCATTGTTGTAAGTCCATGTACAGTAAGTCAGCTTTCATAGTCCTTAAAGACATGGGAACTTGACCATTAATGGACATACCTGTTTTTCAGGAATTATTAATCACTTTTCCACTGTAATTTTCAAAATAGGTTATCATCCCATGTATAAATCTTAAAATCACTCTTTAGACTTTTAAAGTACAAGCCTGGAAAAAAAAAAAATAAAGTACAAGCCTGGAAATATTATACCACTGAAAAGAGTAGAGGTAAGATTCCTGCCTTGACACGGCTTTAAAATGTAGGCTGGCTCTTTTACCTTTGCCTGAGTGCCTCCCCACATTGACTATCATTCTCCTTGTCTCTGTGAAACACAAAGTGTACAGAATGCTTGTGGCTGGCAGGCTACTGGCCAGTACATCCACGCACTTGTTTCCATCCGTGGAGTGGAATGCTTACCCAGAGTAAGTTGTGTTGGTTCCTATTATGCTCGTTGTTACAATATGCAGTTTAATTAAATATTAGATCAAATGATGAAACTTCAGCAGAAAACAAAGTTGACTGCTTTAGAAGAGTTAATATCAGCTCGGCGCCTGTGGCTCAAGCGGCTAAGGTGCCAGCCACGTACACCTAAGGTGGCAGGTTCGAATCCCCAGCCCGGCCTGCCAAACAACAATGATGGTTGCAACCAAAAAATGGCCGGGCGTTGTGGCAGGCGCCTGTGGTCCCAGCTACTTGGGAGGCGGAGACAGGAGACTTGCTTGAGCCCAGGAGTTGGAGGTTGCTGTGAGTGTGATGCCATGACACTCTACCCAGGGGGATAGCTTGAGGCTTCGTCTCAAAAAAAAAAAAAAAAAGAAGAGTTAATATCAGAAAATAGTTTTCATAGGTTGCTGCTGCAAAAGTATAGTTAAGAATTAGAAAAGATTCGGGAAAGAAATAATAAAAATCCTGAAAGATTCTGTACACAGATTGTTTTACACATCTTAAACTTCTGCTTTGATTTAAAAAATAGACAGAAAATTTTGTTATTGCAATGTGGGTGATTTATACAAGTATTTTGGAACAGTGAACCCAAGTTCAAAGAATCTGTGAATAAAACTATTGTTATATTTAAAATCAAAGCATTTGTATATGTGTTTTAATGGATTACTATGCTAATTGCTTTTTAAAAAATTAAATGACCAAGATAGGATCCAATTGTGTCATGTAGGAGGGTGTCCTTTATATTCTCCTACTGAATTAAAAATTATCTGAATATGTCAGAAATGTGATTAATAGTGTGAAAAGACATCAAGATTTAGGAGTTACCACCATTTCAGTGAATGTGGTCATCATAAGAGCATGTGGGAAAGGCACCTGTGGCTAGGTTCTTACGGTATGACCGAATTTAAGGCTTCACTCTGGAAAGCAGAGTCAGTAGATGAGATAGTAACTAGAGTGGTCAGAAAGAGGAGGAAGGCCAAGGCAATTCAAGCCTTGAGAGGAGAAAGCCTAGAGAGAAGCCGAGAGAGGAGAAAGTTTCATGGAGGAGAAATGGTTATTGGTGACATAAGTAATGCAAAGAAGTTATGCAGAATGAGGAGATCCTAGTGGAGTTGACAATGAGTAGATAATCTGAAAGAGCCATTTGTAAAGGGAGAATCCAGATTGCAAATCATAAATGTAGGAGGAGTTAGGAAGTAAAGTGACATGAACTAACTGTTCTTTCACAGATGGAAGGAAAGAAATGAAAATGTACCTTGAGATAGGATCAGGGTAAAGGTCAGGGAAGAAGGAAAAGTTGACGATGTTAAAGGAGTTGATAAGTTCCAAAAGAAGAGGGAAAGAAATGTTCAGATAGGTTATCCTTGAAGAGGGTCCAGGGACATCTCTTTCATGAGACCTAAGAGAAGAGAAGAATGACTGATAATGTAGGAAAAAGTTGACATGGAGGAATGAAGTAATTTTTGGGGAATCCATATAAGGAAAGATAATCCAAATTTTCAGGGCTAGGGCTCAGAAACAGGAATAAAAACTAAAACAAATATGCTTAGGTTAACACAGACTTGGAAACAGGAAGAGCAGATAGCATGGGCCAGGCTGGCATTGTAACTATGGATGCTCCTGAGAGCAGAAGTGATTGGCCATGGAGTCCATGCTGGAAAGTAGAGGCCTGACCAGAACAGCGACGTACCCAGATGAGGAAGCATAGCATGGTGATGCCATAAAGGGGAAGAGCACTTTCAGGGGTCAAAGAAGGAATTTCAGTTTGAGAGCTCACAGGAGGAGCAATTTCCAGTGATGATAATGGATAAATTACAGTAAAAATAGAAGTCATCACATTGAATATATTATCTGAATCAGAGAATTCTGAGAGTGTTAGGAGTATCATTTGTTTGGATGACTCCTGGTTGTGGATAACTGGCTTGGCAGCCCTTAGCATGTTATAATTAATAGAGGTTAAACTTGGATAGAGTTTGTTGGTTTAATGCAAGGGTTAGCTTAACGTGTAAGGCAAAACTATTCAGCCGCTATTTGGTAATAGGTAAGTGATGGAGACTTAGGTTGTATGATATGACTATCTTCTGACTTCAAGGAGCTAAAGAACTGTGGCAAAGTTAATAGGATAGAGACACAAATATGTAATTTGAATACAGTATAGAAATAAGAAGATAAGCACACTAGTGGAAGTAATCAACTAGAGATAGGCAGTGACACTTGATCTGAATGATGAGTATTTTACTGGGCTGAAAAGGCTGATAAGGACATTCTAGGAAGAGGACAGAACTATTGCAAAGATGCAGGAATGTTTATTTTATTTTAAAAATACAAGTTAAAATTTAATTTTTTCTGCATCAAAGGAACTACAAATAATTTGTCATGGCTGAAGCATATGGTGTGTGGGGTGAAGTGGTGAGGGATACAGTCCGGCACATAGGCTGGGAACAAATGATACACAGTCTTGTATGTCATACATGCGAGTCTGCATATTTCCCTTTGGGCCTGTCGTCTCCAAAGAGGAATGTGACTGTAAACCAACAGACGTGGAACTTATATTTCTTTCTTTTCATAGATCATAGCTATGTACATTGATACTGTCATTGGGTACAGTGTGCTATTTTTATATACAATTTGAAATATTTTTATCAAACTGGTTAATATAACCTTCATGTCATTTTCTTAGTTATTGTGTTAAGACATTTGTATTCTTCGTTTAGAAAGATTCACATGTACCCTTAAAAAATGAACCATAGGCGTGATCCCACCAATCACCCTCCTTCCACCCAGCCTCCACTCTCCCCTCCCCTCCCTCTCCCCTTCTCCTGTATTCTTGGGCTATAATTGGGTTAGCTTTCCTATGAAAGCTATAAATTAGTTTCATAGTAGGGCTGAGTACATTGGATACTTTTTCTTCCATTCTGAGATACTTTGCTAAGAATAATATTTTCCAGCTCCATCCATGTAAATGTGAAGGAGGAAAAGTCTCCATCCTTCTCTAGGGCTGCATAGTATTCCATGGTGTACAAATTTATTTCTTTTTTTATGTCCTCCTTTAAAATGTCAGTTTTGTGTCTGTTAGGTAATAAATTTATACAGGAATTCATGTATATGATATGCAAATATTCATATTTGGGTACTTGTTAAAAGTTTTTGCTCAAAGTGAGGGGTAAATGATTAATAGAACTTAGAGGTAGGTTACTGTTGTAACTGATAGAAGCAAGGTAGGGAGTAGGGGGACCCAAAAGGTTGTATTTAGGGTGGATGGAACAGACTTGCATTTTGTGTGAGTTTTGTTTTTGTTTTTTTATCATCTAGACAATAGACTAGAAAAGAGCAGGTCTATACTAAAAGAGATTAGCTAGGAACCTATTAAAAAGATTTAAATTCAGGCAGTGGTAGAATGGAGGGAATGACACAGACTCAAAAACTAAGTAAGGCAGAGTGTGGTAGCTCACACCTGCAATCCTAGCACTCTGGGAGGCCGAGCAGGTGGATTGCCTGAGCTTACAAGCCCAAGACCAGCCTGGGCCACAGTGAGACCTTATTACTAAAAATAGCTGGCATTATTGCAGGCCCCTGTAGTCCCAGCTACTTGGGAGGCTGAGGCAAGAGAATCACTTGAGCCCAAGAGTTGAAGGTTGCTGTGAGCTGTGACGTCATGGCACTCTACCAAGGGCGACATAATGACATAATGAGACTCTGCCTCAAAAACAAACAAGAAAAGAAGCTAAGTAGGTAGAATAAAAAGAATGTTGTTAGATTGTTCCTTTTTATTACTGAATTAATATTTTATTATATGAACATGCCACATTTTGTTTTTCCATTTACCAATTGATGGATATTTGGATTGTGTTCAGGTTTTGGGTTTTATGTATGCACTTTCTTGTGCAAATCTTTGTGTAGAAGTATTTTCATTTCTCTTGGGTATAGAGCTAAGACCAGAACATCTGGATCATGTGATAAGTTTATGTTTAATTTTTTTTTGCAGTTTCTTGCCAGGGCTGGGTTTGAACCCGCCACGTCCGGCATATGGGGCCAGCACCTTACTCCTTTGAGCCACAGGCACTGCCCACTTTATGTTTAACTTTTTAAGAAACTGCTGAACCATTTTCTGAAATGGCTATCCCATTTTACATTTCCATTAGCAATGTCTGAGAGTGGATGTTTTGCCTCATTCTTGACAATGTCTGTTATTGTTAGCACTTACATTTAGGCCTAAGATCCATTTTGAATGACTGTTATTTTGCCACGTATAATGCACATTTTTGACTCAAATGTTTGAGAGAAAAATAAGGATACATGTTATATGTGGGTAATACTAATTCCATATCTATATAAATGTTTTTATTTCTTTTACTTATGCAGATATATTAAAAGTATAAATCTAGAAAGTAATGATGATATCCATATACTAAATAATACCATGAATATGGTAATAGGTTTTGTTGAACTTATGAAGAACTTGCAACAAAAAGCATGTTTGGCCAATGAGGAGTGACGTACCATGTTTCCCCAAAAATAAGACCTACCCTAAAAATAAGCCCTAGCAGGATTTCTATGCATTTGTTAAATATAAGCCCTACCCTGATAATAAGACCTAGTGATGAGCATGGCCATGCAGCGTATCTCCATAGCCATGCCATGCATTTGGGTGCAGAGAGAAGACATCCCCTGAAAATAAGCCCCAGTGTGTCTTCTTGAGAAAAAATAAAATATAAGACAGTGTCTTATTTTCGGGGAAACAGTATTTCTCTTCATATGCTATAGGCAGGAGCTACAATTTGGCTGACCTTTTTACAAAAATTAGTGGAAAATTTCCTTGGAAAATGTCAGAATGGTGTTCATGCTCTGCAAGCTTTAAGGTAACAGTTACTAATTATGCTAAAGAGCATGCGAGCAGAGCTATCGAGAGATGCTTTGGACCTCCTCCCACAGAGAGCGTCATCATCAGAATGTGGAAGCAACAGAAAAGAAAGCTGCTTCAGATGCCAAGACAGGCCAGGTGCAGTGGCTCACGTCTGTAATCCTAGCACTCTCGGAGGCCAAGGTGGGTGTATTGCATCAGCTCAGGAGTTCAAGACCAGCCTGAGCAAGAGCGAGACCCCATCTCTAGAAATAACTGGGTGTTATGGTGGATGCCTGTAGTCCCAGCTCTTAGGAGGCTGAGGCAAGAGGATGGCTTGAGCCCAAGAGTTTGTGGTTGCTGTGAGCTATGGTGTCACAGAACTCTACTGAGGGTGACAAAGAGAGACTGTGTCTCAAAAAAAACCCAAAAAACCAAATGCCCAGACAGAAGAAGGCAATGCAGGGGAAACCTCCAAAGTGGCTGGAGGTGGAGCAAGAGGTGAAGACTTGGATTCCGGAGCAGCACCAAACTGAGATTTCTGTTTCAACCAAGATGCCAGAAGAAGAGGGTAAAAGGACTGCATGAGGGGAAAACATTGATGATTTCTCAGAGACAACTGAATAGTGCTTCAGCTTTATGAAGAGAAAGGTTTGAGTGTGAGGACAACAGAACTTGCCCCCAGACTCCAGGAACTTGTGGGAATTTCTTGGACTTGTGCCTGTTCTTGTGTTTTATAATTATTTGTTATATAAAATTTCTTATACCATTATATGTTAAAATTAAATGCTAAAATTCCTTTATAATACAAAAAATAAGTTCATATGTATAAACAAATAAAAATTTGAATTAAAAAACAGAAAAGATTTTTTTCTTGCAAGTTAAGGCCAAAAACATGAGTGTGCATTGTACACAGGAGTGCATTATACGTGGCAAAATATGCTAATTTTTGTGTTTGTGTGAGGTAGGAGTCTAAGTTCATTTTTGTATATTTTGATATCCAGTTGTTTCAGAGCCATTTTTAAAAGACTTAATCTCTTTTTCTATTGAATTGTTTTGGCACTTTTATAGGAGACCAGTGACCATAAATGTAAGAGTTTATTTTGGGGATGTCAGCTTTGTTCCTTTTTGCCAATACCACACTGGATTGGTTACGGTAGCTTTGTAGTATGTTTTGAAATTGGGAAGCCCCAGTTCTCTGTCTTTTTCAAAATTGGTTTGGCTATTTTAGGTCTTTTGCATTTCCTTATAGGTTTTAGATTCATTTTCACAATTCTAACAACAAAAAGCCTGTAGAACTTTAACAGTGATTGTTACGTTGAATCTATGGATTGGTTTGGGGATAATTACCATACTAACTATACTGAGTTATCTAATCCATAAACCTGGAATGTATCCCTATTTATTTAGACTATATTTGATTTTTCTCAGCATTGTTTTGTTGTTTTCAATATATAAGTCTTCCTGGGCATGGTGGCTCACACCTGTAATCCTACCACTCTGGGAGGGTGAAGAGGGTGGATTGCTTGAGTTCAGGAGTTTGAGACCATCCTGAGCAAGAATAAGACTCTGTCTCTACCAAAAGTAGAAAAACTAGTTGGGCATCGTGGCAGACACTTATAGTCCCAGCTACTGGGGAGGCTGAGGAAGAAGGATCACTTGAACCTAGGAGTTGGAGGTTACAGTAAGCTGTGATGATGCCACTGTGTTCTAGCTGGGGCAAAGGAGCAAGACTCTGTTTCAAAAAGTAAAAAAAAAAGGCTAATTGGTTATCTTAAAAGGGACAGTTTCAGTTAATGGGTGTGTGCATGTTGGGGTTGAGGGTAGAAACCAGGTAGTGGAGGATTGGAATGAGAGGAATACTCTGCACTGTTCCCTATCATGAGTGGCCTGGGCTTATTTCTTACTTTGATGCTATTGAATATTTGAATGAATGAGAAAGTAGAGATAGTGATTTCAAAAGCAAGAGTGAGGGAAGGAAAGAAGACACGTTGAAAGGAGGAATTTTTTTAATTTGGGAGAAACTTCAGTATGTTTGTATAAAAAGAGAAAAGGAGAGGTTGGAGTGAAAAAGTGGCTGAGTGATGGAACTGCGATTCAGAGGACGTAGAGGGAGTGGGATTTAGAGCATAACTGTTTTGAAAAAGGAAAGGACCACGGACAAGTGCACGTAACTATTGGAATTGTGATTTAAGATACTTATTAAATTATATGTAGTGTATTCCAAGCCACTGGTTAGCGTTGCTGAATTTCAAAGATGCTTTAGGCTAAAGTTACATTTAAAATGAGGTGGGGGAAATTTAAAGAAGACTTATGTGTTATGTAATGCACTATATCCTTAATTTTTATGTTACTACTTTTAGGCAGCAAGATTGCGTGTCTCTTTTGGTATGCTAATAATGCAACTTTGTGCCTGGATGACAAATTCAGATGGATTTAGTATATTTTCAGCCCCCTCCCCCCATTTTGAGCAGCATTTGGTATGCTCCCAGATCGGTGCATACATCTTTGTACACTAGAGCCCCTGAGAGCTTGCATTCTGCTTTTATGGAGGCAGTAGATTCCGAGGTATGTCTGCTTAAGCCATCAGCAGAAAACTAACAGGCTTAATACAATTTCTTTGGAAAAACCTGCTTCTGGCTTCAGCTTCACTTCCTTTGTTCTGCATCCCAGAAGAGGCACATGAGGGAAGCTGCCTGGTGACTGGAGGCTTCACTTGACCAGCACTGAGCTTCTGTTTACTTGTTCAGGTCTCACATCCATGTCATCTCCAGGACTCACCGAAAATAGTCAGAGGACTCCCTGTAGGTGGAACTTTATTTTGTTTTTTCTTAGCTGCTTTTCTTTAAAATTTAAAACTACATGCTTGGGTACATTGCTATATTTGCATGGTAGGCAGATGATGTGTTATTAAAAAGCAGAAATTGCAACTTAATTTGAACCTACAAGCAGTACATTTTAATGATAGCATTATTCTTAACAGTTTCTTTATATTACCAACAAGCAATCATTACTAAATCAGACAGGTAAAAATGTTGCCTGGAAATACAGGACTTTTGCATTTATAATGTGTGTCTTCTCATGCATCAGGTGAAATTCACTAAACAGATGTTTTCTATGAAGCAACATTTATTTGAAAAATAAATATAAAACACCAGGGAAGTAATGCTAGCTATTCAAATAATGAATCCAGTGCAGCTCCATAAATCCGAGTCAGCATCCCTTGCTACTAGTATGTTCATTTTTCAGGAAGCAGTTAATGTGGTTAAATATTTAAGCCATCACCAAAGACAGTATAAAGTTAATATTCATTCTATGTTACCATATGGGTTCATCTAAAATGGCTGATTTTTAGTATGGGCTTTGAAAACATCATAAGGCTTCATACAGGTTAAAAAACATACATTCTTTTCATGATTTTACAGAACTTCAGGGTACTTTTTATCATCTTTTGGCCAGAGGCCATGGTTTTACTGACATCTCCATGTGGCATTTTTATATATACTTATGTAAGGATATTGAACTTGTGAAATTATACCTTGAAAATTAATTGTGCATTTTTTTTGGTTGAGGAGTTTATTATTCTGTCTGTAAAGATAACTGAGGGATGATTTTAAATAATTACTGCATTTTTAGAATCTCCCTGTTACGATTTTAAGGTGGTATGTATTATGACACAATATATATCATGTTTTGTCAGGTGGAAGCCCCTTATTTTTAAATGGAAACAAATGAAAGAAGTACATGTTATCTCTAGTCTCTTACTCTGCCAAGGTTATGCTGTTTTTGAGGCTACAAATCAGAATGAAGTATATCAAACTTGAATTGAAAGAGAAGTTCCTGCCTTTTCTCCCTCTCTCATATCCATATTTATATAGCATAGCAAAACGCTTCAAGCTCTTTAAGCTTAGATTAACTGAAGTAAACTGATAGCCCAGGAATTCATTAAAAAATTGGAGCATTAAGGAAATGAAATTCTAACAAGAGGTATCACCACATTCTTCATTATTTGTTAAGTATTTAGGGAAAAGACCAATAGTAACATAGGGACTGAGAACTTCAGTGTTTATTTTTTAAGTATTTATTTATAGGGAATGTATAATAAATGACATTTTTTTTCTTCTTTTGATCATAGTATCTTAATGTAGCAGTTCTGAGGGTAAAGATCTGCATATAAGTATAATCTGGTATTAAATTTTAATGTTATAAATTATTCATCTAAGAACTTACTGAAAATCTTGATTCGTTGGGGTGTCTGCTTAGCTTTTTTTCTTGTGACTTTAAGTGTATATTAATTTTTTTAAAGTTAGTTTATATTTGTGTAGCAGTGCTTGAATAAACTTAGTGTCTTTGTCCTGTAGTATAAAAATACTTGTATCCTCTTGTTAATTTTGGTTCTAAGACAGTTTATTTTTTTTTTTAAGACCTAGTTGAATCTTTATTTTAATACCCTATCGTAAGATGTCATACTGGGCATGACCTGCAAAAGATGAAGCTCTGTATTACAGAGAAATTGGCACTCTCAGCCTTTTAGGTCTTAAACTACATAATAATAGAGTCTTAAATGAGAGTTGTGATGCTTCAGTGTTATCTTCCTGTGATTTCTTATTATAATTATATACCACATTGTATGCTCAGTAATCATAGCAACAGTGTATTTTAGAGATGGATCAAGACAGCCTTTTGTTATTATATGTGTTTGGCATCATAAATAACTACAGCCGATCTGTATCATGACCTTTTTTCTGGAACCTGGTATAAACATGACAGCAAAAATTATACTTTTCAGAAAACTAAATTTCAGTATCAGAGAAAGGAGAGTTCTATGAAGATTTTAGATATCAGGCTCAAAAAGTTGTGTCTGTTGAATTGATATGGAACTTCATGATTTTGTCTTAGCTTTTTAGAGTTTTGTGTTGGAAAATAAAGTGTGGGATCTCATAGCTCTGCTTCTGAAACTGTTGAGGGCAGCTGATAGAGTTTGCTCCTTCTCAGAAAACTGGTCGTTGCCTGGTGGTTTCTATAGATGTCCAGAGAAAGGGAGAGGTCAGGTGCCCAACTGAGCTGAGAAACTGCCATTCCTACTTCAGTATTCATCTGGCTTCCCTGTAGAGGTATGCTTATGCTACAAATATAAACATGTGAAATTTGATTAATCTGATTATACGTGAGGAAAAAAAGTGTTTACCCTAAAGTAGGGAAAATAAGTAAAAATTTGGAATAGCACTGAGTTATTTAATTTCCTTTTCCATTTTTCTTAAAGATTAAAGTATTCATCATTTCATTCATACATTCATTTGTATACAATCTTTTGTATACAAAAAGATTAGCGTGGGATACTTACTAATATGTTATTCACTTTAAAGTCTCTAATTCCAGTTTAGAAAACTCATGAAGTAATTAGTAGATAAGATGGACTTGGGACACTTAAAAACTTACTGTGTGAAGGTTTATTAGATCTAATTATGTTTATTTTTTATTGGAAAGTAAAAATATTTTAATAAGAATTGTTGCAGCAATTTCAATGAAGTGATCAAACAATAACAACATTTGAACATATCAGCTTGCCGTCAGGATTTTTTTCATTCCTTTGTTTAGTAAAATTTATGTGGCATAGAGCATCAGTTGTACCACTATATGAGTATAATCTTGTTATTTCTTTTTATTTATTTATTTATTTATTTTGCAGTTTGGGGGCAGGGCTGGGTTTGAACCCAACACCTCCAGTTTATGGGGCTGGTGGCCTACTCCTTGAGCCACAGGTGTTACCCTATTTATTTATTTTTACTAAATCATAGCTATGTACATTAATACAATCATGGGGTACAATGTGCTGGTTTTATATACAATTTGAAATATTTTCATCAAACAATCTTGTTATTTCTATTAAAATGCTAATAAAGAAAGAAGGAAATGGCTACTTATTAAGGATATGTGTTAGCTGTGTCCATAGCATATGATAGCCACAACAACCTTGTGAGCTGAAAAAACTGAGTCCCAAAGGGTTAAAGAAGACACCCGGCTAGCAAGCATTTCAGCAAGGGATTAAACCCAGAAACGTATGTGCTCAAAACCTGTGGTTTTTGTTTTGTTTTGCCAGTTATTCCTGGGAAGCACTGAAAAGTAAACAACAAAATGTATACAGATTTTCAGTTTCCTTAGTGCTCAGTTTTCTTTATGTATTGCATTTGTGTCTAGTCCCTTAACTTCCATTCTCCTTCTGAACCACAGGCTTACATAGTTAATTCACTTGCTGAGATTTCCTCTGCTTCCTGGGCTCCATGTAGAGCTCTCCTTTAGTTAGACCAGGCTACTTTAAAATGAAACCCAACAAAAACCTAATGTTGTTTTGTTTGTTTGAGGAAAATATAAAAAGCTAAGTTGATTTATGCTGCAGAACCCTGGAAAGATTCCTCTAAATTTGGGATGTCAGTTGAAGCTCAGAGCAGGACAGGGAGAGGACTGGTATAGCCCCTCCCACCCTGTCCAAGTCCGACATGAAATATCTGTTTTTAAAATGAAGTCTTCTCTAGTTCAGATACTATTTCTGAGAAACATCATTTTCAAGAATTTCTGGCAGTGTCCGCTTTTTGTACTTCTAGCCTCCTATCTCAGAAAAACCATTTAAGTCTTACATCCTCTGCAGAATGCCCTCTGAGCCGGCCGTTCTGCGAAGGTTTGTATCTGTAGTGTACTGAGCAGTCCATACTCTCCACTGACCTTCCTCAGTTTTGAAGTCACATTCCTGCAGCCTTTTCACGGTAGCTGGTGGTAGATGCTTTATTCTACCCGTCACCCTTGTCTAGGCACATTCTTGTTTTTCAGTTTTCTTTATAAAAATGGTGTTTGGAACTGCACAGTCTTCTGGAAATGGTGACACTTACTAGAGCTTTTAAGTTACTTTTCCTGCTGGTTAGCTCATGTTTAACCAAATGCTCAGGTCTTTTTAACATGAACTGTCCTTAATGAACATGAAAACATCCTAATTTTTATTTTTAAAAATAGCTGTCAAAGCAGTGCATCCCAATTGAAGACAACTAGAAAAATCTAAAAAGTTGCTAGGAAAAAATAAAATCACTGGTCTGAAATAACCTCAGACGTTTTGAGCTTTATGTATACATACACACACATACCCAGTATAAAAGTTGATACAGCATGCAAATAATTTTGCTCCTTGTTTTTTTATGCGTATTGCCCCATGTCATTAACATAACGTTTTGGAACTTTTGAAAAATACTGTTTTCTGGGCAGCGCCTGTGGCTCAGGGGAGTAAGGTGCTGGCCCCACATGCCAGAGGTGGTGGGTTCAAACCCAGCCCTGGTCAAAAATTGCAAAACAAAACAAAAACTGTTTTCTTGTTGTTGGAAATTTAGGTCATTGCCAATATTGTGCTAATTATAATGCAATAGTAAGCATTTATTTCTCCATAGAGTTTCTTAGGATTACAATCTTCTAGGGTCTAAGCCTTTTTTAAGACTTTTGGTGTGTGTTAAGCCTTACCTTTTTAGAAATGACATGCCAGCTCACACTTTGATTAGTAGTATATGTGACTGGATCTATTTCATGGCTCCTGAGTATTTTTTTCTTGTCTTTACTAACATGATAGCAAAAATAAAATTTGATTATTATTTGAGATGTGGCGGTCAGATTAAATGTGTTTTATTAGCTTTTAATTATGGTGAACTGTTTATGTTTCTGGCCATATTCAGTTGGGGCTTTGATGTACTTAACAAATTTGAATGAGGGTGTTAAATATTAAGAATATCAAATTGTCATATTTATTGCAGACTTTTTTTCAGCTAGTTATTTATTTGCCTTTTAATTTTGTTTGCTTTTTTATTACCCACAGAAGTTTAATTTTTTTGTATTAAAATAGTGTTTGCTTTTGTTATTTTAATTGACATATAATAATTGTACGTGTTTATGGGACAAGTATGGTATTTCTGTCCATGTTATATAAGGTGTAATGGTCAAATCAGGGGAATTAGTTTATCCGTTTCCCCAAACATTTATCATTTCTTTGTGTTGGGAACATTCAAAATTCATTCTTCTAGCTACTTGAAAATATACAATAAATTGTTAATTATAATCATCCCACAGTGGTATGGGACACTAGGACTTGTTCTTCATGTCTAGCTGTAATTTTGTATCTGTTAACTAACCTCTGGCTATCCCTACCAGCCACCCTTTCCATTCTCTAGTAATTACTATTCTGTTGTCGACTTCTATGCGATCAAATCTTTTTAATGCTCTCCATGCTTATCTGAAAATGATAAGACTTTATCTTTTTCTTATGGCTGAATAGAGTTGTATTAGGCACATATACCACATTTTCTTTCTCCTTTAATCTGTTGGTGGACACTTAGTTGATTCCATATCTTGGCTCTTGTGATGCATGATGCAGTAACTATGAGGGAACAGACGTCTCTTTGACATTCTGATTTCCTTTACTGTAGGTAGGTACCCTGAGGTGGGAATGCTGGATCATATGGTAGTTCTGTTTCTGTTCTTAGTTTTAGGGGAAACTGTACTGTTTTCCATGATGTCCGTGCTAATTTACGTTCCCACCAACAGCATGTGTGAGTTCCCTGCTCTCTGCATCTTCATCAACACTTATTTTCTGTCTTTTAGGGAATGGCCATTCTGACTGGGGTGAGATACCTCGTTGTGGCATTGATTTTAATTTCCCTGATGATTAGCGATGTTGAGCTTTTTTTACTGATCTTTTCACCATCAGTTTTTCAATGGTATCTTTCATTGCTTTTATAGAAAGTTCTCTCCCAATCCTAAGAAATAAATTTTGACCTATAAGTCATTTCTTCCCGTTTTTATTCTCGTTTCATTTTTACTTATTATTCTAATTGCAACTAACCTAGAACTTATTTTTGATACACAGCCTCAAGTGACTGCACAATATTTTTGCCACATACGTAACTAGTTTTTCTAGTATTGTAGATAACCCCTTGCAGTTCTCTCCCTCTGTTGTTGGCAAAACTTAATTGGTTAAATTCAGTCCCACCTGCGGTGCCCGCACCTGAGCAGCTGGCTGTGGCTAAAAGAACACACTCTTTTCTGAGGTCTCACTTTGGGTGTTATCCACAACTGACTAGAGGGCCTGGAGCCCGGGCCGGCAGTCCTCATGCCTTTCCCTCTGCTCTCAAAATGCCAACACCCCTCCCTGCTCCTGCGTCTGATTGGTTTCCCCTGATTCCTCTGAGGAACTGGAACCAATCAGAAGGGAACGGCTCTGTTCCTCCACCACTGTTCCTGCACCACACGTCAGCTTGCTGGGACTTCCTCCCTGGCCCTGTGGGGTCTGGCCAAGTGGGCACCGTATCCTGTCCTGCATAAGGCTTTGCTTGGCAGCGCTTCCTTCTCCTCTACTGTCTGTGCTCACATATCCGTGGAAGCAATCCCAGCAATTACTGTCCCCCAATCCACTGTTCCTGTCCTCAGTCTCTTGCTTCTTCATCTTCTCTTTTACACAGAATGTTTATGTGCCTCTGGACTTAATTATTGGGCCTTGTCTCTCCTCTGGTCTCATCCAATCCCCAGGCATCAAATGCTACTTGATGCTGTGACTCCCAGATTAAATGGCTTATATCCTTACTTCTCTGTTTCATTAGCTAATACCACTGTTCATCCTGGGCTTAGGCCAGGACGGACAAGAACAAAAATTGCTGCTTGATTCCTCTCTCGTTTCACACATGATATCCAGTTTGCTGCCTGCAGACTGTCTCCCATCTGACCATTTCTTCCCATCGCCCTGGCTCCTGCCTAACCCAGAGTGCCAGTGTTTTCCCTCTGGACTGCTGTGGTGGCTTCCTCACTGGGTCTGCTCTCTCCCACAAACAGTGATACAGTATCACCTCCTAGTGCCAGAGTCTCTGTGGCTTCCCATTGCAGGGGAGTGCAACAGTCCTTCTCCAGGCTGGTGAGGTTGTGTGGAGCCCAGCTGCTTGCTCCCTCTCTGGCCCCCATGGCTACCTTGCTCTCCCACCAGCAGGCCTATGGCCTCCCAGGCCTCAGGCATTGCCTGCCCTTCTTCCAGGTCTCCACATTTGACATTGTATATCATTTTCCTTCTCCTTTTACCTGGCTTTATTTTATGTATGACTTATATACTTGTTTCTGGTCAAAGTGCATACCTGACACACATTTATTTGGCTTTTCTCTGCTGTATCCAATAAGCCTAGAACAGTGATTGGCACAGTATGCAAGGAATGTTGGATGGATGAAGTTCTCTAAGAGCATCCCATCTCCTTGTATTCTTGCATGGTTCCCCAGTCCTTACAGCCGTGTCTCCTAAACATCAGTCACTTGCCCAGTTTTTGTCCCATCATGTACAGTCTGTACCATTTTTAGTTCATTTTCCTTAAATTAATTCATTTTAAAACAAATTAATACATTTTTAAAACATTAATTTCATTACAAATGGAAAACCAAAATCACTTACTATGAACAGAAGTTAATTGCCACGGTAAACATACAACTATTAAAATTATCAGTACCACCCCAAGTTAACGTGCCTATGATATCTTGGAAAACTACCCTTGAAGATTAAGTGCAAGCTCTTTATGATAGTAGACAAAAGTTTCCTGGAAAGCCATCCCTGCCTCTCCATGCTCTGCACCCCGCAGCTCACGGTCCACAAACCCTCTGCACCCCGCAGCTCACGGTCCACAAACACTTGACACACCATCTTCTCCAGCTTTTGTCTACTCCAGCTCTTCTCCGTGGGATCCATTTCTTCATCCTCCTGCCCTCATTGGGCCACTTCTGTTCTCCTCTGAAAACTGCACAGCCTCCCACTCCTTACTCCCACCCCTCTTATTTTAGACAGGGTCTCACTCTGTCATGCAGGCAAACACATGTGGCACCTCAAACTCATGGGCTCCGGCAATCCTCCTGCCTCAGCCTCCCAAGGTGCTGGTACTAAAGGCATGAGCCAGTGTGCATGGCTCTTCTTATCCCCCGAGAGCACGTGCTATCCTGGGATTCTGCTTGCCTAGCACCCTTAGTACCTCCCACGTCCCATTCATCATATCAAATTGTGGTTATCTGCACCGTGTTTTTTTCCTTCATGAGTAGACTGTGAGGTCTTTGAGGACTGTAAGGATAAAGGCCCTGTCATAGCCATCTGTGTAGGCCTCGTGCCTGGCTCAGGCCCCCACACAGCAAAGACTCAGTCAGAAGATAAATGGCAGTTGGACAGTGGGACCCTGCCGAGTGAGCACAGGTACAGACAGCAGAGAGCAGAGAGCGGCAGGTCTCTGGAATCATGGTTACTGAAGCAGATTGACCTGCTTGCAGAGCATCCTTAGGCACGTCACCAGTGGCAGGAGTGGGTGAAGAAGGCAGCAGGGGTTCCACAGGTTGCTGCAGAGGGCCAGGGAAGGTGGGCAAGCTGCAGCCTGTAAAGTTTGCAACGCCTTGTCCACTGCCATTGCTAACTTTATTTCTGCAGATGTTGTGTCCTAGGATGAGGGTACAAGTGGAGCAGTCCATTAGATGAGGAAAGTCCCAAGCAGGAGCTTTAAAACTCACAGAAAATGTGAGAAGTTTAATTAGGGAAAAGTGTAGAACAAAGACAAAGATACAGAAAAAAACCACTGAGTTTCTATTTGCAGTGAGCTGGGGAAATAGAACAGAGGGAGATGAGAGGACAGAAGAAGCATTTTACAGAGAGAGAGGCAGAGGTGGGTTGAAGCTGGCCATCTGTATGTGTGTTGCATGGCCAAGTTAAATAGTACTTGTTTTTTACGTTGAAGTTTTGAGGTCTGTGTTTCCAAAGTTTTGGCTATTTACAGGGCTTGAGAGTTAAAAAATAGAAATGCCCAACATAACTCCCTCTAAAAGCATGAGGTACACTCATCGTATGGACTTACCAAAGAGAATAAAGCAGTCAGTTTTTTTTTTTTCTGTACTGAAAACTTTAAGTACATATCATTTGCTTAGTTTATCTTGGACCAGACAGTTTTTTGGAAAGTGTCCCATTAATAAAGCTCAAAGAGAAAATGTATGTCATGTTGAAAGTTATTGGCTCATTGCCTGTGGCTCAAGTGGCTAAGGCGCCAGCCACATACACCTAAGGTGGTGGGTTCGAATCCAGCCTGGGCCTGCCAAACAACAATGACAGCTGCAACCAAAAAAATAGCTGGGCATTGTGGTGGGCACCTGTGGTCCCAGCTACTTGGGAGGCGGAGGCAGGAGACTCACTTGAGCCCAGGAGTTGGAGGTTGCTGTGAGCTGTGATGCCACGGCACTCTACCCAGGGGGACAGCTTGAGGCTCTGT